>JAJOZX010008334.1:0-188747 GCA_023014485.1 Bathynomus jamesi | reverse complement strand
GAGAGCACGGAACATATAATGATTCCTGGCTGTGGAAAAAGCAGTTATGGGACGAGACTCTGGCTCCCGACATCTGTAATATCCCCTCAATAGTCCAATTTACTAAACACCCTCTTTCCATGCAAAGAGTATACACTTTCATTTATCAGCACATCGGAAACCTGTCTTTCACTGTCCTTTCGTTCACCATTCGATAGTCCACACACAAGCGAATCCTTCCTCAGGTTTCCGCACAGGCACTATTCTACGGACTTGTGCTCTGTTCAATCACTCCCATTCTCTCTAATTCCTCACACTGCTCTTCTATCTCATTCATTACTGGTGGGGAAACCGTCTGGCCTTTGGTAGATCGGAGTCTCATCCGTTAACTGGATCCTGAAGGGAGGTAGTTTTGTTAAACGGAGGTCATCATCTCCTCGGCGCAATACGCTCCTTTTCTCCCCTGCCAACTGCCACACCTGCATTCGCTCACTCTCACTCAACTGTTCGCCAACAATCACCACCTTTCTGATTTGTTCAGTCGTCCATTCCTCCCCACATTCTTGCCCTCGTTCATCCATTTGTATTCCATTTTCTCCCTCCTCACATAAGTTCCTCAATCACTGTATACGCTCTCCCTATCACATCCCCCTCATTTATTCTCTTTCGCATGCACCCCCATCTTCCCTAGCTTGCACACAAATCCATGGTTACTCTCATCAATTATACCATCATACACATGCCCAACTCTCTTTTCACTTTATAGGATGCATACATACCATTCACAAAAATCATGCTTCCCTGCCTTTTTCTTCTATTATCACTCACTGGCCACTCAACATGCACCAATGCTGGGGTTCCTTTTTCAGATTTACACTCTCAGATGCTCTCACCGCATACCCTTTTATTACCCTCATCCATCCGATTTACTTCTCCCCACATAGAATTCACACTTACCCAACTCATTCTTCCACCAATCATACGTCTAGCAGGATGGATCACCAATCGGTTCTTTTCAAAACTCATACCCAAATCATGTCATACTTTTCACTCTCCTTATCAACCACATAAAGCACACATTCTTCCATTTCACACCCCATCACTTTCACTTTAATCTGCACCTCTCCCAACACTCGTACTGGATGTTCCCAACCCCTTTAATTTCCCCGTTACTCCCCAATTCACTCTCCTAATTCATTCTCTTTACACAAACATCCAATTCCTTGCTTACTTATTAATTAGGTGAACATCCTGTATCCACTAATGCCCTCCATACACTCCCTCCCCATTCAACAGGAATAACCATACACTCTTGCCTTTTCTCACTCGCTCTCACTTCCTTATCACTGACACCATCCTGCTAATGCCTCAAATACACATTCATCATTCAGAGAAGCAGGGACCCCAACCCCAACGAGAGGCCCCTGCCCTATGCATTTCCCGTACTAGGACCAGCCTCGCCATTTCCGTGACAGCACCCCCTTGAGGCCCTGCCTCTGAGGTTGAGGAGCTGGCATGGCTGACACTGGCCAATTTCCTGCATGAGACAGACTCCCTCCCGCTGGTGCTGGAGCACCCTGCTGTTGGGCTTGACAGAACCGGCAATATGCCCCAAAGTTCCCACATGCCCTACATTCATATGCCTGTGTCCCATCTGCCCACATGCAAAACACGCACCCACTCTTCTTCTACAGGTCTCTATATGTCCCCCTCTACCGCAATATGCACACCCTCTCACATTCCCCATATTCCCTCCATTCACTGGCCCTCTTTGCTCATTCATGTTGACTGGCCTTGAAGCCCTTGCCTTCTATACGTTTGCCCAGCATCAGACCATTCATTCTGGACCCGATGTGGGAGGAGGCCCTGGTTGTTGCATGGCCGACCCTCCATACACCCTTGTGAATTCGTTCACAAAGTTAGCCAGCATTTCCATTGGGTTTTAGGCCATGGATGCTTGGCTAACTGGAGGGTGACCTGGCCTAGTATTTCTTAATGCGTCCGCATAACTAGGAAACACAGGTACTTGTTCCTCCCTCATCGCTGTCCCATTCGCACATCTGCTTCCCTATTACGCACAATCCCACTCTCATACACTCGGTCCTCTAACAATTCCAAGATTTCATGCCACTTCAAACGTGTCCCTCTCACTCTTACACCTCTTTCCTCTTAACATTCAAACTCTCTCTCACTCTCAGGTACTGTCTCAATCAACTTTCTTACCACCTTTTATTCTCATCTATCCCATCATCTCCAAATTTCTTTCTCGCCAAAGTTTCAAGTCTATATGCATACAAATCAATACTCTCCCCCTTCTGCATCCTTGCTCTCTCAAAATCCTCCTTCTTTCGATATTTCACACCCCCTCTTATTCTTAACACTTGCTCCACCAATCTCTCCCTTAACACCTCATACTTCACAGGCACTCCTGAATTTACAACAACATTGTAAAACTCTAGCAACCTACCTTCCAAACAGTCACCCATCTCTTTCACCCAATACTCAGGAGCGTCTGGATACTTGCTCTTACAATAACGTTCATACTCTTTCAAAAACTCTTGTACATCTCTCCCACTATAAACATTAAATTTTGCAACCTTCGGAATCTCCCTAATTAAGATTCCCTTATGCACTCTTACCAGAGCTGGGCAGTATTTAAATACATTTGTATTTAAATACGTATTTAAATACATTTGTGTATTTAGAACTGTATTTATAAATACATTTTTTTCATGTATTTAAATATAGTATTTAAATACTTTAATGAGTATTTAAATACAATGTATTTAAATACTCAAAATATAAAAATGTAAATACTTTTACTGGTTTAATACACGTTCTGTACTAGCACAGTACGACGCGTCGACAGTGTAGTACAGCATGGTTCATGTTTCAACGTGTCAGTTCAATCAGTTGTGTGCCACTCTTAGTCGAAAGCGGTTGATTTCTTTATCGTGTGCGTGTCATGGCTTCAACAAGCAAATCTGGTGAATCAACAGTGATATATCTGCAGATAACAATTTAAAATGTATTTACAAATGTATTTAAATACAATTGATGTAGTTTGTATTTAGTATCTAAATACATTCGTAAAATGTATTTAGTATTTAGTATTTAAATACATTTCTCCCATGTATTTAGTATTTAGTATTTAAATACATTCAATGTATTTATTGCCCAGCTCTGACTCTTACACCCTCACTCGTATCACTCTCAGTTTCAGTCTCACTCTCATACATACTGTCCTCAATGCTGGAATAGAGGGAGTCATCTGCGCTAACGCAGCGTTGAACCTTCCGAGAAGCCCTCTTACCAGATGCCCTCTGAGCCCCCTTCATTCCCGCCTTGCCCCTCTTAGCCTGCCCTTCCATCCTCTTACCTTTCTCCCTCTGATCCTCACCCTCAAGCTTCTTCTTACCCTCCTTAGGGGTGGAATGCACCATCACCTTGTAAGGTCTTTCTTCTTTCCCCTCACACGCTTTCACTCCCTTCTCCTTCCAGGCCCCCTACTGCTACATCCTTTAGACGTGCCCCTTTCTTACTACCAACACCCTTACTATTTTCCCCTTCAAAACCCCCTTTCCCTTCCTTTTTCACTTTCACATCAAGCTTGCCCTCCAACTCACTCACTCTCTTAACCATTGCCTTTAACCCATCATCCATCTCTTTCTTACTCTCAGTCATCCTTTCTTCCATCTCTTGACGACAAACTACTAATTCTTTACTCTGTTCCTCTAATCTACTTTGTAATTTCCCCAAAACATTCTCTAATTCTGCCTTCTGTAACTCTAACTGATGGTTCCTAGCCTTTTCTACCTCTAATGCCTCCTCTATCTCCCTCAACCTCCTTTCTAATTCCTCCTTGGTAGGCATCTCTAAAGATGCTACCCTACTTCACTTCTACTCTATTACTACTACACCCAACCTACAACTACTCTTCCACTCTTCTTCTATACAACCCACCTTTCTGAGTGGAAGTCCCTGTTCGGGCGCCACTTATTTTATGTGGTGGGATTCGGAGTAACATAACGGCTGCACCACGAATAAGAATTTTGTCTTTTGTTTAAGAACTCCACGAAACCAGGCTGCTTACCTTGAAGGGTTGTTGGATCCAGGCTCGCTGCCCAGACCTCCGATTCCACGACTGCTGGCTCCTGCCACCAACAGTTTCTTACTTGCCAGAATAGCTTCCTTCTGTTAGTGGTTCACTATCTCCGGCATCCCCTTCCTAACAGACTTAAAGTTCCCTTGGTCCAATAACGGTCTTCAGCCTCAGACAGATCCAGCCTGACTTTAGTTTCCTCTGTTATATTCTTTATTTTCTCTTGTCAAATTACCCTCTTAAACTATATTTTTTATTATTTATATTTCCACACATGCACCAATTGGTTCCCTCCACTTCTCAAAACTCGAGTTTTGACACACACGCCGACACTTAAACCTCAGAAGCGTCTCTTTTACTAAATTTGTTTATTCTTCTTTTCATTTGTTTGTTTGTTTGTTAACAATTTAGTACTTTATTATTCATTTACTAACAGGGTTTAATAAGCAACTGTCCAACTCTCACTCTTTTTCCCATACTAATTTAATAAAACTGTTTTATTCCTCATTCCTTGTTTACAAGTTTAACATTTCTTTATATAACTTATTGTTTAGTCTTTTCATTCATTAAAATATTAACATTAGCATATCTTATAACATTATTTCTTTATTTATTTGTTTGCTAATATTAATAATTTAGTACTTAATGTTTATTATTTATTATCTTAATGCTTAATAGTTTACTACTATCTTTCTAATTTCTTATAACAGTCATCACTCTTATTCATTATTTGTTTACTGGAAAGAGAGAGAACCATTAAAATCCTTTCTATAACAAATATTTCATTCAAAAATCAAAGAAATTTAATATATAAATAATAATAATCAAGGCCAGGGGGAAAGGGCTGAGAACTAAAAGGGGAAAGGGTTCACCCTCCACAACGCCACTCTCTGTCGCCCAGTTCGCAGCGTGGCCTTCTGAGCATCCGGGAATTTCTTCCTGTGCTCTGCAACACCCAGGAGCATGTACTGCAGCTGGTCCTCCTTCTTCATGTGGCGCCTGTTGTATTCTTGTGCCAATGCCACGGCCGGCTCGGCATGGTTGTTGGTCATGGACAGGTTCCGGACCACCTCGGCAGCCGCTTAGAATTGCTCGCTGTCCGGCCATTTTGACACATCCTGTTCCAGGAATCCACGTCGCAATTGGAGTCGGTCGAAGAACTGGCGAGTCCTCCCCGTCACGAATGTCTCTAATGACAGGGAAGAGCACGCCAGGACCGACGCTCTCTTGGGCGGGTCATCCTCCTCCAACATCACAGCAGTCATCACCTTCTTCATTTTCTGAGGAACATCGTCGTCGAAGAGAGCCAGGGCCACCAACTCCTCGGACAAGTACCACAGGTGGTTGGCGAATTTCGACTTGGCTGCTTTCGCCACCACCTTGTCTTCATATTTTTCCAGAGCCTGGAGGAGCCAGAGATCACTCAGAGGGGGCCTTCGCCGCGTTCGGGGCCTCCGTCCACGCCTTTGTGTAGAACTTCACGGCGAACACGCTCAGGCGCCGAACTCCGGCCTCTTCCTTGGCTGTGAGCTGTAACTGCCGCCGGAACATCCATACCTTCAGGGTGTACAACACCTTCGACATCCAGCGGGCCTGGTGCATCGCACCGGGCGCTCGGAACCGAATCCCATGGGGGGGCACTCCGCCGAGGAAGATGATGGTGAGTGCCAAGAGCTCCAAATAATCATCCCAGGGGTGACCTTTCTGCAAGGCCTTCTTGCAGAACTCGATGATGGAGTCTGCATCCTCCTCGACAATTTGACGAGCATTGGCATCACTCATGACGTGGTCGTAATCTTCTTGGTTCACAAACTCCCATTGTGCCTTGAATCGCTTGAAGAGCTGAACCTCAGGTGCCAACGACAGTCCAAGGACTTCCGTGAAAACCGCACTGACAAGAAGCTCCAGGACATGGTGATGACATACCAGATAGAGGAGGCTTCTCCCAAGTTCCTGCTCGATCAGCACGCATGCACCTGTGTTCTTTCCCGTGTTTGAAGCCGTAGTGTCGAATGAGAGGGCACCAACTTTGTCATCCAATCCCCAGTCTCGCAGAGCTTCCACCACAGCTTTGGCACAGTTTGCACCAGTACCGGAACCGAGCTTGGCGACCTGGAGGAGCTGCACCTCGCCGCCACAAGAGACCAGGATCGGGAGTCGATCAACCTGTTCCTTGGACGTCAGATCCGCCATCAGCTTCCCATCCCAGTGAACAACGAGCGCAGCTTCTCGATGGAAGGGCTCCTTGAGCTGAGCGGCAACTTGTTGGCGTTGCACCATCCTCTGGTGCCGTATGAACGACCAGTTGATGTTCAACTCATCAATGTTGTGGCCAAGGGACCGAGCCGTCTCACCGAGCACGTAAACGGCGTCGCGGTCAGTCAGCTTCGTGTGGTCCAAGCTAGCCACCAGTGCCAGCGAAATGATATTCACCGGCCGACTGCGCTTGGGTGGGCTGCAACCTCCGACAGCGCCATGGGTGGGAGAGTCGCTGGGGGGTGAAGAGCTCGAGCTGGAAGAGGCCAATTCTGCTGTTTGAGAAGTAGTGGCCATTTCTTCAGTCGCATGGCGGCGACGGCGTTGTTCAGCCTCCCTCCGCTGCGCAACATTGCGCTCTGTGCGAGCCAGGACCACATCAGCTCCTCCCATGGTCCCCCCTGCGGCCGGGTTCTCGTTGGGCGATCAGGAAGGCCTTGTCCTCCTCGATGTTCATCATGTTCAGTGCGTCAGCATGGGTGACATCAAAGAGGTTGCAGAACATCTGCTGGAAGGAGGCTTCCCGTGCAATCTGGGCATCTGAGCGTCGATTCTTGTTCTTCTTGAGAAGCCTGTATTCACCATACAACTTCTCTAGCTTCTCAGTGATGTGGTCTCGTCTCGTCGTTGGAATCCGCGCTTTCGTCCACAAGATAAGCACTTCATCTCATCAGCAATGGCCGTGACAGCCTCCCTCGTCGTCGTTGCTGCCTTCGTGCTCAGCTTGTGTAGAGTCAGGCCGAGGACGTCGCCGATGGACGGCAGCTTGCTCCCCGTGAGTGCAGAGACTGGCGTCACAAGGAAGTCTTTTGAACGTGTACTGGCCATTTCACCAAAATAACACATGGGGAAGATACATTGGAAACGTTTAATACCAATTCTAAAGGCAAGCCAAAAAAAAACACTAATCTGTCAATGGTGAGAGCAACACCACACACAATCCGACCCTCTCAGCAAGGCGTGTCAACGGCCCACATAGGGGCATAACTTCAACCTTCTTGAGCACAGGGTAAATAATATTATTTCTCAATGACATTTTAACCACAGTGTTTTTATGCATAACCTCACAGATTGAGACCCTGAGAGCAAGAGAAATATACGTTTGAAAATTCCCCCTATGCTTGAGGACCACCCTAATATATATTATATATATATATATATATATACTTTAAGGAAGGCCAAATGTCAACAGAGGACAATGCAAGGGTGGGATGATGTTTCACTTCAAGAACTGATGACACTGTTGTTTGTATTCATGAAATGATTTGAGGGAACCATAGACCAACAGTCAGGGAAGTCACAGAAAAAATGGAAATTTCAATAGGATGATGCCACACGATACTTGGAGAATTTGGGAATGCGTCATGTGTCAGCCAAATTTGTGCCATGACTCTTGACTGTCAAGCAGAAAGAGCAACATGTTACATCTCAAGACCTCCTTCAATGTGCCAATCTTGATAAAAATTTTCTCAGAAACTTTATGGGTGATGAGACATGGGTGTATGGGTATGACATTGAAACAAAACAGAAGTCATTGCAATGGAAATGTGTGATAGTAGCCATTCTTCAAATGCATAAAATGACTTCCCAAAACAGTAAATATTGAGAGAAAATACTATATCAACAAGCAGTAACCATCTTTGGACACAGACTGAATCACAGTACAACATGCATCACATGAAGTGCATGCAGCATAACCAGTTTGGGAACCTTTTGAACACATCTCATACAACCAGAGGTGGGGAGTCAGTCAGGAGTCGGGGCTTTTTTGAAGAGTCGGGAGTTGGTAAAAATGACCGACTCCCAACTCTTTGATTCAATTTCTATATGCCAACAATTTACCAGAATACTACTCTGCCCTAAATAAATATCTTCCTGAACTAATTCTAGATTCACATTTGATTTATTGTTCTGGTAAATCTTAGCAAATGAATTTCATATTTCTATTTTAGGATACTAGGTACCATATAAAAATTAGCAATATATTAATTATTAATTTAATTAGCCCCTATTAGTAATGAGTCGTGGGCCTAGTAGAAAATTAGCAGTCTTTCAATATTTTAAGCTAAATGAGGATGAAAGTATTTTTATTTGTCAAGTAGAAAAGGATGGTAAAGAGTGTAATGCAAAAATTAGTGCTTACACTGGGAAACATGCTAATGCTCCAACTAGAGCCTCAAACTTGAAATGCCATCTACGAAACAAACATCCCAATATTTATAAGGTTGTAGATCAGCATGATAAGGAAAGAGTCGGGAGTCGGAGTCGGTTTTTAAAAATACCAACTCAGGAGTCGGGAGCCAGTTGTTTTTGGCTGACTCCCCATCCCTGCATACAACTGTCTTTTTCTTACAAAGATGTTAAATCAGCTAAGAATATTTAATTCAGAATTCATCAGTGTAATGAAATGGTTGACCACCAATAAACTCTTCCTAAATATCAATAAAACAAATTTCACGATTTTTACTAATAAAAGAAATGTACATCTTGATGAACTTAATGTTAATGAAATCGCTATAAAGGAGTGTACTGTAACAAAATTTCTTTGTGTAATGACTAGATAAGAATGTGAAAAAAGTTCAAGGAGCATTGCTATAATGTTTAACCTTAGAAATGTGGTCCCTAATAGGTTTTATTGACTATCATACTCTTGTTCTTCCTTATATAACGTACTGCACCCTTGTTTGGGGAAACTCTGCTAACACTGCATTAAACAGTATCTTTGGCATCCATAAAAGAGCAATAAGGTTATTATCTGATGCCGATTTCCTTGATCACTAGTGCATTATTTAGAAAGCTAAACTTACTAAAGCTCAATGATCTAATCAAACTGGCACATTTTATTTTTATTTACAAGTGTAAGAACAAAATCATTAATTTACAATGAGTAAATAGATATTTTGTAACTCATCAAGAAATCCACTCGTATCAGACCAGAAATAGATCAAAGCATGTTATACCTCAATTTAGATTGTCATCATCTCAAAAACACTAGGGTGTGACCATTGCCCTCCAAAAATCAAAAAATGGTCCTACAATGATGTTCAAAGTTTTAGTGTTGTGTATTTATCTAGGAAACATCCCTGTAAATTTTCTTGGAGATCGGTGCATGTTTGAGCTAGCACCGTCGTACTAGCAAGTATTGCTATTTCAGCTTATGAACTTCATAAATAAATGTGAAAATAGCACATTTTATCAGATTTTCATTTCTGGGTCTGGAATGCTGACCCACAAATTTTCCACGTATTATTTTATTGCATTTAATTTTAATGATGCTCTTTTCTTTTCCCTTGACAGTGATTTGATGTTGTGAATAGAGAATTTAATCATGGATACACGGCAAGATGATGAGTATGTCAATGTTATTGGGCACCGTACCCCGAGAAGAAAAGGAAATAAAGGGCTGCAAACTGCCAACTAATAGGCAGGTCTTACTATGTCTGTTAGCAAACCTTCGGGATATGCATTGGGACCAGGCTTTATCTGCCACCATTGACAATGTGCTTTTGCATTACCAGAAGGCGAATGTCCCGACCATTACAGGCAGGAACAATATTGGCCAAGTGATTAAAACTTACTATGACAAAGACTACATGATGCTTATGAAAAAGAATGAGGATAGAAGACGGGCTGATGATCCTGGAATTATGAAGTTTAAATCAGAATTGAGCCTGACGATGAAATTTTATAAGAACAGTGTTGAAAGACATGGCGGCTGCGAAAAAGGGGAAAACTCAGGCTGAACAAGATGCCATCGATACTGACATACTCTTTATGAAAAGCATGCTAAGTGACAGAGTAGCTACCTACTCTGGGGTAAACAAAGTACTCACAGAAAAGGCAGATGCGAGAAGAGAAGCGACAAGAGAGCAATGTGATCATGCTGAGAATGTACAGGCTGATATTGATTCACCTATTAGCTCTGATGAGGACGATGACATTGATGAGGCCAGCACTGCTGAACCAAAGAGAAAACATCGGAGAACAGTGAAAGAGGGAGTTTCAATTTTTGTGCCCCATGATATTCTGAAGTCGGCAGAACTTGTTTCATGCAGTGTTCGAAACAACATCTCGCCGACCCAGCTGAGTGCAATTGTGTACTCCCTTGTATCTGCATGTGGTGGAGATACATCAAAGCTGAGTCTAAATGCAAGGATGGCCCACCGATACCGAGCTTCCATCGTGTCAGAAATAAGTTTAAAAATCATGGATGAATGGCAACCATCAGACAAAGTACTGGTGCACTGGGATGGTAAACTTATGGACATGCTGGATTCCAAAGGCACTGATGACCGCCTGCCCATTCTTGTGTCTGGTGTCAATGGCACAAAGCTTCTTGGAGTCCCACCTCTTCCGCATTCGACTCAAAAAGCTGGCCTGGTTCAAGGAGACTTGATATCAACAGCAACCAAACAACTTCTGGTCGATTGGGAGTGTGAACAGAATGTCATTGGTATGGTTTTCGACAACTTCATCCAATACAGGTAAACCTATTTCAAACATCAGCGTGAATTTATCATGACATTAATACCAAAATACAGTGAATGATTTAACAGAAATCTGCAAAAAGCACGTGCCTGAAATGGTGGCCTTAAACTACAATTACATTTTTTTTCAGGACAAAAAACAGCTGCTTGCATCTCCCTCCAAAAGGGATTAGAGCATGCCGTATTCTGGTGCGCCTGTCGCAGGCATGTGGGTCAAGTCATCCTAGGTGTTTGCTGGGATTGCTTGAAAGTGGAGGGCTCTTCAAGTCCAAACATAATGGTTTTCCAGAGGTGAGTCATAATCTTTACAAAATAACAAGGAATATTATTATCTAATGAACAAATTTAGTGGAATTTCTTTTATTAGACTTATAAGATATACTAACACCAAGCAAATGATCGGTCATATCAATCTTAATACCCCTAAAACAATATTATAGATTAGTACAAAATACAATAATCCCAATAATTGCATTTCTAGGTTCAAGAACCATTTCTCTCAACTGGCGTACAATGAAAAAAAGAAATACTACTACCCCGCAATGCCTGGAGTGTTTGAGGAGCGCCAGCAGGAGATGGCTGACTTCTTCCGTGAATCTCTAGCCCAACCATTTACATGTGGCGACTACAAGGAGCTGGTAGAGCTTTGTCTGCTGTTTGTAACTAAAGGATCCGAGCCAGTGAACTTCACAATGGTCTACCCCGGCGCACTTCACAAAGCAAGGTGGATGGCTAAACTGCTCTATACCCTCAAGATTGTTCTTTTGTCAGGCCAGATCAAAGAGCAGTTTCCCAAAGCCGAGGTTGTGACAAAGTCAAATCAGCAAGTTAGAATGGTTTGCTGTGTTCACAGTCGCTGTTTATGTCCCATGGTGTATTGTTTGACCCGTTCCAGCAAGTGCGCCACTGAATGACTTGAATTTGGTCGAAACCTTGGCTGAATTTGCCCCATATGACGCCACAATAGTTGACAAAGCACGTGTGGCACTCGGTAGACACACTTGGTACCTAACTGAGGAGTTGGCCCCACTGGCTTTGTTCTCGTCCCAAGTACAAGAAAGGACAAAAGAGGAGATGAGGAAGGCCCTTCTTTGCCATGAAGGCACTGAAGTTACTAAGAGAGTGGGGCTCAATCATGGGGGCTATGGAAAGCCATATCTTCCCCCTGTCCCAGAAAGTGGCACTGCCCTGGTGGACCTAATTGGGCCTGACAAGCCGGTTCTTCACCATTTTAGGCATGCCCTATCAGTTTCTCCACAGTCCAGCCAGTGAATGGGCGATCATGACGACTACCTGAACATGAAATGGGTTGTGGACAAGCTTCAGGTCGTCAATGAGGCTGCAGAGCGTGGTGTAAAACTTTGCCATGACTTTCTTAATGTTGCCAGGGATGAGGAGCACTTTCAAGAAGTCCTTCAAGTAGTTGAAAATGACAGACTCCGCATTCCTAATCAGCACAAACGATCATCTGTTTCCAAACAGAAATCATGGTTTCTTGCTCTAGAGAAATAATACCTTGTGAATATATGATAAAACCCCTTAATGTACCATGAGAGAATAAGAATGATTAACTTTTTGTGTTAGTGATAACAGCTTTTAATTAAGACAGGCAAATGATTTGTGTAATCTCATATATAGGTGCGTATGTTGTATAAGCAAAATCGCTATTTTTCAAATTGCTGGTGCTCACTCGAATATGCATGAATCTTCAAAAAATTGCACGTGGGTATTTTTTATGTCAATATGCAACATCAAAATTTTGAACAGCATTGTAGGACAAAGTTGGGGCAACTGTCACACCCTAAAAAACACACTACTTGTGATTGTTCAGTTCTTATCTCTCATGTATAATATTGATTTCTTTGTATGATATTGGTATAATACTAATACTTTCAATGATAACCTTGCATTTGTCATATCAACAATGATAATTTAAGATTAATACATACTTTAACTATTAATAATACTTATTTATTATTATCAATAACTTTTATTTTTAATAAGAGCCCAGTAAAGCCTAAAGCTTAAGGGCCAAATTAAATAAAGTAAGTAGTCCAGCCTCACAATTATTTGTCATTGTTAGCTGTAAATTTTTTATTTTATTATTATTAAAGGTTATTCAAAAATAGGCTTACCTGTTTCCACTGAAGGTATTGCAAAACTCTGTGGATTGTTACTAAATTGTCTGTATAGTAAAAACCCATTCCAATTGGAGGATGTGATGACAATCCATGACCTGGTACATCTATAGCTACAATTGGGTGATTTTTGTCCAAAAGAGGACAAACACGGTCCCATGTTCCAGCATTATCCATCCACCCATGCAGTGCAAGTATAGGAATTTTCTGCCCAGTCTCATTCCAACACTTTGCTACAGTATATGGAAATAAAAAATTTTAAATGAAAGATTAAATATGCTTAACAGCACAATGGGTACCTGGTAGCTCAGTGGTTACCAGTGACAGACTCTGAGAAGTGGGTTGTTGGTTTGCTCCTAACTACAGGCATCCCTTGGACCACACACACACCACATGGTGGGGAAATCAACTTTTTGGATGTTACCTTTATCAACACAACTGCACTATGGGAAGAACATGGCAAAGCAGGTGTCCAGGTGATTAAACCAGTTGTAATTTGGTGGAGGAGGGAATTGGTTTCTGCTCTCATCCTGTCCTTATAGCCAGCCAGGCATGCTTGGTCAGGGACTTTGTAAAAGAACTTGTCCAGCTAATTCTTGAAATTATTCAGGTTGATATGCTGAAAGTTCCTCGGTTCTTTTGATGTAGCAGTACTTGTGTATGAATGGAGTGACTGGTTCACTATTAATGTTGAAGTGTAATATTGTCATGGCTGTTCAATATACTGTATGTCTATATATGGGTGAGGAATAAATTTGACTTGTAAAAAGTCATAACACCTGTTATATCTGATATATATATACAGGGTGTCCCAGAATTAACTATCTATTTCAATGAAATCGGACAAATTTTTTAAAAACACACTTTTATTTATGTTTAATAATGTGTTAAAAATGTATAAATTTCTAAATTTTTTTCATAATTTTTTCATTATCTGGTCCAATGAAAGACCGTCTGAAGTCAGAATGGCAGAGAGACTCTCCAAAAGTTAACGTGTGGCTTGGAATGACCAAATCCAAAATTTATGGCCCATTCTTCTTTGCGGAAGCAACTGTAACAGGTACCGTCTACCTTGATATGCTTCAGCAGTTTCTCGAACCACAGCTTCTTCATGATGGCATTCTTGATAATAATGTGTTTCAACAAGATGGAGTACCATAAATTTTGAGTTTGGTCATTCCAAGCCACACGTTAACTTTTGGAGTCTCTTTGCCATTCTATGACTTCAGACAGTCTTTCATTGGACCAGATAATGAAAAAATTATGAAAATAAAATTATGAAAAAAATTTAGAAATTTATACATTTTTAACACATTAAACATGATAAACATAAATAAAAGTGTGTTTTTAAAAAATTTGTCCGATTTCATTGAAATATAGTTAATTCTGGGACACCCTATATATATATATATATCTGCTATACCTGTTATAACACCCGTTATATCTGATATATTCTGATGATGTGTTGTTTCTGGGTGAATGAAGTACACAGATAAAGAGAGCAATGACAAATTTTGTCAACATATGTAAAGGAGATTAATGAAAGTGAATATAAATAACAGCAAGGCTCTTGTTATTAAAGGAGAAAGAGTTACTATGTAATAATGTGGTGAATAGAGAAAATTTACAGGCACTGAAAAATTTAAATACCTTTGGTGTTTGAATGATGAAAAAGGTACAAGGTTCTTATGTTCTTAGGCCTATGTTCTAAGTAAAAAAAATTTCCCCCCAAGTCTGTAAATATTTTCAAAAGTTTGTTTAAAATATAAAAAAATTTAGTCTTCCATGGAGATTTTATATAGTCTAATTTTAAGTATGATATGTAAAGTTCCAGAGCAATTATAAAATTTTATGACCAAAATTTTTATTAAAATCATCTTTGATAAAGAAATATTTCAAATTTGGTACTACTAACCTTTCCAGGTCCCAACAATAACCCAACCTTACCTTTCCATGTCCCAAATCAAAAACTGTAAATTAACTTCAGCAACATGTATTTATATAATTTAATAAGCCCCCAATGTCAATTGCCTTTGATGATTGGTTAGGTTTAATCATGATATTTTCAATGTTTTGTATATATGAGGGCCACTATATTTTTCCCCACCCTTTTTTTTTTTCTTTCAAAGTTTCCTTGTAAGTTCCAGAAATTTTGCACACAAGTAATTACATGCCTTTTTCACAAGTTTTTATTTTTCCACATAGTCTCCATCCTTTTCTATGGCTTTCCCCCACCTCAAAACAAGGGCCTTTATTCCTTGCTGGTAAAAGTCTGCTGGGTTTTGCTGGAGCCACCTCTTAACCTCCTTGACAATCTCATCTTCACTCAAACTTTCTTCCATGAATGGCATCCTTCATTGGCCCAAACAAATGGAAGTCTAAAGGTGCTAGATCTGGGCTGTATGGAGGGTTGGGTAACACAGTCAAGCACATTTTTGTGATGGCCTCTCTTGTTTGCAAACTGTTGTGTGGTCTTGTGTTATCATGCAAAAGAAGGAAGTCTTCCAGTTTTCTCTCTGGTCAAACTCACTTTATATGTCTCGGGAGTCTCTGTAGGGTAGCAATATATGCCTCAAAGTTAATTGTTTGTCTTTTCTTCATAATGTCCACCAGAATCACCCCTTTCATGTCCTAGAAGATGGTGGCCATAACCTTTCCTGCAGTGTGAGCCATTTTGAACCTTTTCTTGCATGGGGAGTCTGCATGATGCCACTCCATGGATTGGCATTTTGTTTCAGGTTCAAAGTGGTGTACCCGTCTCATCCCATCACAATTTGTGAAAGGAAGTCATCCCCTTCTGTCTCGTATCGAACCAATGACTCGGAAGCAATTTCTTTTCTTTGAGCTTTGGGATCTTCAGTCAGTTTGCGAAGAACAAACCATGAACACACTTTTGAGTATCCCAGTTGCCAAATTATCATATTCACACTTCCATCACTAATTCCTAGCTCCAGTGATAGCTCCTTGTATGTGATGTGCTGATTTGATCAAGTGATGCTATTAGCACATTGTGAGATGTCACAGCTGATGCCAGGTGACTGCTGCGTGGCTCATCATTGAGGCTGGCTCTCCAATGATCTCACATTTAGACCAGCTTCCAACTGTGCTTCAATCAACAGCAGCATCTCTGTAAACATTTTGTAGATGTTTGTGAATATTTCCAACCATTTCCTTCTCTGTGGTTAAAAACTCGATAACAACTCTGTTTATGACACACATCACTGTCAAATGCCATTTTTGAAACTGCGTTAACCATCAGTTTTATACAAGGAGGGGGAGGTTCAAACTGGAAAAAATCCAGTTATGTGAAGCACAGAAAGTTCAAACTTGTGCCCCAAAAGACATTTCAGCCCCATGGCCTATTATTTAGCTAAGAAAAAAGGGTGGGGCAAAATATATCGAGTGTCCCTAGTACATGTTTTATTGGGGTTGTTTAACCACCTTTGCAACATATAAGGTCATATGATGGAGGGGACCTACAGCTTTATGTGGGATCCAAACCATGGGTCACTACATAATCTGGGCGTGAGGATGGTCTCTAGGGTGCATCAAAAATGGCAACTTTCAAAAACTGATTTGGCCCTACGTTATTATGGTTACATTCCCTAAAAAAAATTCACATGCAAAATTTCAGGTCAATTGATTAATATCTACTGGTCCACCTAGCTCCTAAACTTTTACAAAAATGACAATTTTTGAGATAAATTGCCTTAAATTATTTTTTCACATATACCTTTATTTTATTGAATTGAATGATCCTTAAGGTACTATAGGCCTAGTATGTTTAGTTTGCTTGTGTTTAAGCCATAGCTACTATTAATAAACATCATTTGCCATCATGAAATACCTATAGCTATTTTTTCTTATTTTCAGGCATGTAGACTACTTTAATATTAATCTATGTTTCTATTACAGGTCAATTTTTGATATATGTTGGTGATAATAGTGGTAAAGCCAGTGAAGCCACTTCTAGTGGCAAAACTTGTTCAAGTGGTGCAGATAAAGTTGATGTAAAAACACGAAAAAAAACCTGTATATTTGGATTAGGTCCTGGCATCACAAATAATGATGCAAAGATTGTAGGATGTCGCTTGCCAACAAGTGAACAAGTTCTTAGATGTTTCCTATTTCACCAGCAACAGGGTCTAAAAGAGAGAAGAACTAAACGAGATATAGCTAAAATTGTTTTAACAGAAATTCAACCATTCTACAATAAAGCCAACATACCAATGATTACTGAGAAAAAAGCATGTGAGAAAATAATTTCGTTGTCAGAAAAGAATGCGAAACTGAGAAATTCCATTGAAAAGAAGAGAGCTACAAAGTACAAAGACAAGACTAGAAGATATGGAAATACAACTTAAAATGACTTTTCCACTGTGGATTAAAAATGCCGAAAAAATTATGAGTAATCCAGAAGATATATAATTTCTTCAATCTATGCAAGGGGATAGAATTGCTTCTTTTGGAGCTCATGATCAAACTTTAGCATCCAAAATGAAGCGCATTAATTTTCGAAAATGTGAAGAAAATGCGAGAAAAGAAAAGGAATTGAGAGACACTGAAGCTTCTTGCAGTTATGTTGAATTAGAAAGCAGTAGCACAAGCGATACAACTACCATTGAGAGTGAGTCAGAAGCTAATGATGGAGCTGAAAAAGATGGAAAATCCACACAGTCAACAGTCTGTTTAGGTACTCAAGCTATCATTCCTCATGACATTCTGAAAAGACAGAAACTTGTTTCTTTGGCATCAAGAATGAAAATGACTCCGGCACAACAGGCTGCATTCACAAAAGCTTTTGTTGAAGAATGTGGTGGTAACACTAAGGCAGTGGCAACTTCATATGCTACAGCTGATAGAGCAAGACGCGAAGTAGCCCAAAAAATTTCAAGTTCCATTAAAAAATCCTGGAATCCTCCTAAATTGGCCTCTCTTCATTGGGATTCGAAAATAATTTCTTCTCTGCAGGATAAATATGTTACAGAAGAATGATTAGCCGTATCAGTTGCAAATTCAATGGATCTCAAACTACTTGGTATTCCATCATATCATCCTAGTGCTGGTGGCAGTGGCCAATCTGGGAAAAACTTGACTGAAGAAGTTATGAAGCTACTGAAATTGTGGAACTGCTCTGATTCAATAGTGAACTTGGTTTTCGACACTACAGCAACCAACACGGGACATGTGAGCGCTGCATGCATAACTATCCAACAAGAGATTGGATGGCCTTTATTATGGTCTGCATGCAGGCATCATGTTGGTGAAGTTATTGAGTCATGTGTGTCAGGACATGAAAGTAGAAACTTAGAGTGGACCAGAAATTAATGTCTAACAGATTGAGAAAAGTTTCAGTGGATTTCCAAGGATGAAAAATTGAAAAAAATTGACTTCAATCACTACTCCAAAGCTGTCCAGGAGATTCTTCAGGAATGGACTGATTATGCAATTCAAATAAGTAATAAAAAAGCAACATACACGATATGACTACAAACAATTTTCTGACTTAGTTGTGTTATACTTAAATGCAGGACCTAGTGATAAGGATATAACCCTTCAGCGACCTGGTGCTATACATAGAGCCAGATGGATGAGTAAAGCAATATATGCTCTAAAAATTGCATTACTAGAAGATAATATCTCGAAACTACCTTCAGTAACAATCACAAACAAGCAACAAATTCTGAAACAGACTTTGCAACCTTCATTTCACTGATTTACTACCCATGGTGGATGACCTGCTCTTCAGTTTTTGATGCACCATGGCACAATTTGCAGCTTTACAAAAAGCTTCTTAGATACGAGCAAGTAAACAAGCAAATAGCAAAAAGTGCTCTAACATCTTTGAAACGTCATCTCTGGTACCTTTCATCAGAGATGATTCCTCTTGTATTATTCAGCAATTTGGTTCAAAAAAATGAACTTCGTGCTATAACAAACCATCTACTTTCCTATAAACCACACAAGATTGAGACAGTGGTTCCAGAAGGTAGACATGGATCTAGTTTTGGAAAGCCTAATTTCCCTACCAATCTACGATCGGAAACCACACTAGCTGACTTGGTTGACAAAAACTCATGGTTCATATTCTCTTCACTACAGTTAGACTATGATTTTTTAATGGTTGAGATTGTTGAATGGAAAATAACAGCATCATTTATATCTTCCAAAGAAAAACTTTTGGCTATAAATGTCATAAATGATGGCTCTGAGAGGGCAGTAAAACTATGCAGTGACTTTTATGAGGCTGCAAGGACTGAAGAACACCTTCAAAATGTTCTCCAAGTTGTAGAAGCTGACAGAAAAGCCACTCCTAATCTGAGAGAAAGACAAGCTTCTTTATCATCTGTTTTAAAAGAAAAAAGGACAAAGAAGAAGAATTAAGATATCAATAAGCAATAAATCAATTTTTACAAGTATTTTATCATGAAATACCATTTTTAATAGGTGGAGGTGGTCGGTGGGATGCTTGGCAAGTTGGGTCCTCATCCCGCATCCTGGTAACTCACTTCATGATTCTCAGAATAATACAAAAAAAAGTCTAAAAAGACAGATAATTTCATGAATTGAGGCTAAAACTTGCCTAAAACTAACTATATTTACAATTTTTTTTTCGACCAAAATCTACAACGCTTACACAAGATTTTCTAGTAAAACCATAAAATTCCACAATTGTCAAATTTTCATCTTCGAGGTGGACCCACTAAATATTGTCAGAACAGCTTGAAACGTGGACACAAGGTTTGTTGGGGATTGTAACCATAATATCATAGGGCCAAATCAATATCCGAAGTTCGAAATTTCACCCCTTATAGGCTGATGCACCCTAATGGTCTCCCATCCAACTACTACCCAGACCCAATGTCGCTTAACTTCACTGATCTCTAGGAAGCGGTGTTACAACATCGGCCACAACATAGCCCATCCCTAGTATATATATATATATAGTGATAATTGGTTGTTACCATAATATTTTCATTAGTTTTAATGAAAATATCTAGGGTTGGCCTGATTGGACCCAACCTAGTTGTCCCCAGTGGGGGCTACATCGTAGCCAATGTCATAACACCACTTCTCATTGATCAGCGAAAAGAAGGAAACGAGTAGGGAATAATTATGTATTATAATATGTTAATACACAGACAGTGATACAGTGCAGTGATAAAGAGTATTGCTACGGAAAATTGATACAAAAATTCTAGCATTATAGTTTAATCAAAAAGAAGTTTGTCTACGAGATTGGCGATTGTATTTCAGTTCACTCTCACGCAAAAGGTTCCAGATATAGTCCCCTATCATACTTTCATTGTACTGTCCCTTGTAGCGTTCCTCGAAAGAGCTGACATCCTGGTGAAATCTTTCACCTTGTTCTTCTGAGTAGTCTCCCATGTTTTCTTTGAACTCATCAAGGTGGGCGTGTAGTACGTGCAGTTTCAGCAACATCCAGCAGCCCATGCTCCGGTACGTGTCCACAAGTTTGTCAATGATTTCCCTGTAGTTCTCTGCCTTGTGGTTTCCGAGGAAACCTTTGACTAGAGAAACGAAGCTTGTCCAAGCTGCCCGCTCAACCTTAGACAGCTTCTCAGGAAAGCTGTCGGAGTCAATAAGTCGCTTCACCTGAGGGCCCACAAATACTCCTGCTTTGATCTTCGCCTCCGACAACTTCGGGAACAGCTCCTGGATGTGCTTCAAGGCCTCACCCTCTGGATCCAGCTGTTTAACAAACTGCTTAATGATGCCCAATTTGATGTGCAGGGGTGGCATCAGCACTTTCGTTGGCTCCACCAGCGGCTCTTGCTTCACATTATGGGCCCCAACCTCATAGCCAGTCCTGAGGGGCCAGTTCCTCTTCTCGTAGTGAAGGGCTGTATTTTGGCTATCCCAGAGGCACAGATAGCAAGGGAACTTGGTGAAGCCTCCCTGAAGCTCCATCAAGAAGGCCACCATCTTGAAATTGCCAATGACCTCCCAGCTGAATTGGTCGTACTTCGGTGCACTCAGCAGGATTTTGACGTTCTGGTACTCTTCTTTCATGTGCACTGAATGAGCCAGAGGAATCGAGGGCCACTGATTTGTGTTGTGCAGTAAAACAGCCTTGAGGCTTTTAGATGAACTGTCGAAGAGCCGCCAGTCAGAGGTGTTGCAGGGAATGCCCACAGCGTCGAAGAGTCCTCTGATGTCATGGCAGTAGCACAACCCATCTCTAAGAGTGAAGAACACTGAAAAGCTGCGATGCCGCTTCCTCTGGGAAGTAATTCGAACGCTGTCGTCCAGTAAGTCCCACTGCTTCAGTCTGGAAATGAGCAGCTCGGCATTGGACTTTGTCAAGGCCATTTCCCTGATGAGGTCATTGATGTCCTCTTGGTTGGGGTAGTAGGGGCACCTTTCACCGGCCACCCGGCGTTGACAGCGCGCAGCAGATGACACACCTTGCTCCTCCTCGGAATCATCATAGCTTGCTTCTTCTGCTGGACAAGATTGATCTCTCAAGGGAGGCTGTGGCACAGGTAGGTCCGTCGCGTTATGGGGAACAGGCGCAATAGATGACGGAATGTCAGGGTACTTAATGGGAGGCGCATTCTTCCCCTTTCTTCATTTTGTTGGGTCCACCATACAGAAATAGCAGTCCGTGAGATGGTCCGAGGGCTCACGCCAGACACGGGGGATAGCAAAACGCATTGCCCTCTTCTCTCCTCTAAACCAACCTTCAAGAGTGCGGTGGCAGTAGTCACAGATGACATGTGGTGCCCAGCATTTGTCTTGGTCACCAACTGGCATTCCGAAGTAGGCATGATAGGCTTCCTTTGCACGGGTGCAACTGTCCAAGCAGTGTTTTTTAGCCATCTTTGCGAAGAACTCGCCGCACACATAGCAGAAGGAATCCGCTGGGTATTTGCAACCACGAGCAGCCATAACAGTAACTTCGTCACACGTCTGAAAAAGTAAAAATAATGGATTAATTTAACCCTATATGGACATAATTCTTATTTTTGTCTTAAATTTTTTTTTACCTATATTAAACATTCATTTAGAGTACTTTGAACATAAATGTGATTTTTAATGTAATATATATATATACAGTATATATAATATATATATAATGTAATATATATAATACAAATTGGACAACCTTATACCACGTGGCAAAGAAGGCATGGATGTCAGAGCCATCAATATTGTTACGTTTCAATAAAATATTCTAGTGCTCAGTTTATCAGAATTGTTTTATATTACTTCAGCCACTCTAACAACATGTATTGAGCAATAAAAAATTATTCAACTTACCTTTAATCAAATAAAGTGATAAAAAATAAAAAACAAACTGCGTAACCATACACTTTTACTTCTACTGATGAACTAACTTATTTTTTTCATTAAAGCTCGGTTTTCTGCAGTAGGAGTTGCCAATTCGTGATATAAACTCCTTGAACCATTACAAATTTGACGATATCGTCATTTAAGTTAAAATGTACTTGTTTCGGTAAATATATAGTAAATTTTGAAGCGTTTACAGATCTGTCGCAGATGTCCATATAGGGTTAAAAAATAATAATATTCTTATTTCAACAAAATCGATGTACTGACAACAAACCCGAAGTTTAAAATCACTGACAGCTTTTTTCCAGTGATTTGAAGCATAATGAATCAGAAAATAAAGGTTATTGCACAGACACAAAAAAAATTTTTTTTGTTACACTGTTATTAAATACTGATACTGAGAAAAAGTTCTTGTCTTTTATTTTGAAAGCCAGAAAATATGCTAGATATTGAGGCTTGTTGCTGATTATCCACTGTTCTGCTGCCATTGCTTGCTCTTCATGAAGTTCTGTTCCTGTTATATATATATATTAGGGTGTCACTAGGTAATAGGGAAAATTAAACGATGGATATTTTCCTATGACACCCCCTAAAATTGTTCCATTTGGTGTAAAACATACGGAAGAGAAATTTGGTCCTGATTGGTCATCATTTAAAGGTCGCCCTCATCACTGAAAACAAGACCCATTTGTTGACGTCAACAAGCTGTTCAGTGTTCACAGCTTGGGCCGAACCAGATAATAAAAAACAAGGCAATTTGGTGAAATAACGAAAGTAAGACACTTAAAAACAAAGAATACAAACAGTTTATTATATAATCAAAATAGAAGACATAATTTGGCGAATAATGGTACAAAATGGAGAAGCAACAAAAGCAAAACTTTGAGAAATAAAATACATATACAGTAGCAAATAATTGGTGCTCATACGCTGATCAGTGATTAGTTCTTTCGCGTCCTCACTAATGCTGATTTGTTCGGAGCTGGGTGTTGCTTTCTGTGGTCAGTGACAACTTGAACGAGGAACTGGAGCTGTTCTTCTTTCACTGTCAACTTTCCGTTCAGCTCCTTCACCAGAGCCACGGCCCGTTCTGCTCTGTCGTTCACCACTGCAAGTTTGGAGACCACATCCCGAGCTTGCACGTATTCAGAGTTTGACGTCCATGAACTGGGATGGTGGAGCAGAAAGCAATCTGGCAACTGAAGTTTTGAGAAGAATCCTCGGGTGTTTTTGTGATCAGTTGCTCCAGTCCTTTGCTGTCACTGAGGAACATAGTATCAAGAACCAAAGGTCGTTTTGGCGGCATGTGAGGGGCTTCTTGATCTAACGCTGCAACCATGCTGCACTTCACTTCCATCGATATCCTCTCATCAAAGAACGCCAGACCCACTGCCTCCTCCGAATGGTACCACAGGTGCGCAGACAGCTTCTTGGTGGTACCATCAGAGATCTTCTTGTGCGGGTATCGAAGGAGCGTCCTCATCAATTCCCAATCATTCAGCGGAGCTTCGATGGACAGATGAGCTGTTGCCCACGCTTTCATGTAAACTAGAACAGAAAAGAGGCAGATTCTCGAATTCCACGTTCCTCAGTGTTCGTCAGTTTAAACTGTCTTCGGAAGAGCCAGATCTTGATGGCATAGAGCCCCTTAGCCATCCATCTCGCCCGGTGCATAGCACCAGGGGCGCGGAAGTTTAGTCCCTTGTATGGAACTCCTCCAAGAAAGATGACGGAAAGATCGAGGAATTCCTGATAGTCATCACGAACTTGAAGTGCTTGTGATTTTGCAAACTCAATGAGCTCCGTTCTATGCTTAAAAATAGCTGCTTTGGTGAACGCATCTGTGTCCGCAGTTTGGAACTGTTGCTGGTCAATGCGGGTCCAATAATCATGGAAGCGCTTGAAAAGCAGAATTTCTGGACCGGTAGATACTGAATCTAGCGATGCTGCGAATGCCGCCTGTAGCACCAACTCCAGTACATCGCGCAGTGTAACAGGTCACGTCCAACTTTTTCTTCCAGAAGAACACAAGTTCCTCCACGGTGGCCTGTGTTTGTCGCGGTTGTGTCGAAACACATAGATTTGACATGATCGGTCACTCCCCATTCATTCAGGCAATCTATGATGGCATTTGTTTGTGCCAGCGCGGTTCCTGACAGAAGTTTTGGCACCCCGAGGAGCTGCTCTGTCCCGGAGCCAGATACAAGAATAGGTAAGCGGTCAACATATTCTCGTGACGTCAGATCTTGCATGAGTTTTCCGTCCCAGTGAACAGTCAACGGACTATTGCCTTGGAACTCGCTCTTCAGTTGCCGAGCCTTAAGGGTACGGAATTTTTCACGCTGACGATGAATGGATCCACGATTGATGTTGTAGTCGCTAGCATCATGCCCTAAGCTGGAAGCTGCCTCAAACAGCAGATATGTGGCCTTTCTTGACGAGAGTTGCGTGCGATCAAGCGCTGCCGCCAATTCCGATGTCATGATGTTCTTCGTTGCTCTTTGTTTAGACGCTAACGAACCACCACATGCTCCTTTTTCTTCGCTATCATCTGAGCTGGAGGATGAGGACTCCAAAACCGCTTCGTTGGATACTGCCTCCATTTCAGCTGCTGATCGCTTTCTTCGTTTCTCCTCTTCCTCCCGACGTTGAGTACAATCTTTGACTTGGCGCTGATGGGTCATGTCCAAACCTGCCATTGAACTTGGACGTCCTTTCTGGCGCTGCTGCTGAAGGAACTCCCAATCCTCTGGGTACTTGACCAATTTCTCACAATCAGCGTGGGCGATGTCAAAGAGACGATCAAGGCGTTCAATGAATTCTTTTTCTTTCGTCTTGTGTGAATCGCTCGTCCTTGAGGCGTGTTTTTTGAGCCCTTTCCACTCCTCGAAGACTTTATCCAGTTTGCTGACGCAGTGTGTCTCGAGTCTGGTTGGAATGTGAGCTTTCTCCCAGAAGGACATCACTGCTCGAAGTGACTTCCTCAACGCGTCACGTATTGTCATTTTCTTTTCATGGTGAAGGTAAAGGAAGTAACCGAATGCTTGCCTGTAGGAAGGAAGCTTGCATCCTTTCACCTCATCAACCGCTGCCCTTAATAGGTATATACACTTCCGGGTTTCCATCACCAGAAATCACGTAGCTGAAATGAGAAACGGTGAATCGTTAAGTATTGTTCACTATTTCTCAGATATTCAGACACACACAGATACACACACATATATATAGATATATAGATATCTAATGAACGATTATGGAGACGCCGCGCAAGCATTAAACTTTGGAAGGCGGGGGCGACCTTTTATAGTTATTCAAATAAAAAGATTTTTCAGTCACCATGTTTTTTTTACGAATGGAATAGATTCGCGAGGTGTCAGCATGAAAATTTCAAACTTTGCATTTAAGTGACACCCTAATATATATATATATATATATATATATATACACACAGGGTGTCCCATAAGTCTGGTATCATAGGAGAAATTCATATTTTTCTATTTCTCCAAATGATAATTCATATTTTTCTCTTTCTACAGGCCATAATGTCTGTGAGCAAGGAAGAATGAATCCAGATAATTCTACTCATAGGAAATCGGAGTCAGAGAGAGGCTGCTGCTGAATTTAACAAACTGCATCCAGACTGTGAGCCAATAACACAGAGTTGTGTTAGCAGACTTGTTGCAAAGTTTAAGGAAACAGGATCCATAGAAGATAAACCATGCAGTGGACCTTCAAGGAGGTCCACTGACGATGATACAGCAACTGCTATCCTGGCTCATTTTAATAGAAGTCCCAATAAGTCTCTTTGGCAATTGTCCGCTGAGACAGGAGTGTCGAAAAGTAGCATCCATCGCATTCTTCAGGCTCACAAATGGCATCCATATAAACTTCAGATCCTACAGAAATTAAGCGATGATCCCGACTGGTGGATGGAATTTTGTGAATGGGCTACGTAACAATATGCTAGAGATGCCAATTTCCAATCCACCATTCTGTTCAGTGACGAGGCTGTTTTTTATGGAAATAGTGAGGTAAATCGACAGAACACCCGCTACTGGTTTCAAAACAACCCTCACTGGTATACCTCTTCAAAGGAACAAGGTGCATCTCAGGTGATGGTATGGTGTGGCATTTGGAAGGATCACATCATAGGCCCCCTCTTTTTCGATGAACATGTCACTGGAGGCACCTACCTACGTATGCTCAAGGAAGAAGCATTTCTCTGTCTTGAATGAAGAAGGAAATTTCCCAACATGGTTCTAGCAAGACGGCGCTCCTGCACATTACAGCACCCAAGTAAGGGAATACCTGTACCAACAATTCCCTGGTCATTGGATAGGAAGTCGAGGGCCTGTGGAATGGCCAGCTAGAAGCCCGGATCTCACGCCACTAGATTTTTATCTCTGGGGTCACTTGAAAGCGCTGGTATACACAGAGAAAATTAGGAGTGTTGAACATTTGCAGCAGCGCATTATTGGGGCATGTAACACCATTACTCCTGACATCATTCACCGTGTGCTTGCTGACTAGGTATCACGTCTGAATTTGCATACTGAAAACAATGGTGGACATATTGAGCACATTCTGTAAATAAAAGCTTTTGTTTTGCCTTTTTTTATTATTTTTCCTATGATGCCGGACTTATGGGACACCATATATATTAGGGTGACACTTATTTTCGAAAGTTTGAATTTTTATCGGGACGGGCGCGTTTCTGGTTCCATTTTGTCAAAAAATATCGTGTGTAAAATATTTTTTAAATAAAACAATATTTAGAACTGCCTCAATACGGTCAAAGTTTGTATATTTTCTCGAAAAGTAGAAATTTTAGATCATGATGTTCTATGCCTCTAGCAAATAAAATATCACTTCTAGTTTGTTCAAGCTACTAATCTTGACCTAAAACATATAACTGGACTTCATACTTTCAACTCTAGGTCCCCCTCAACTCGAGTATTAGCCCCTCAAGGGGGGGGGGGTATCATGGGCGCCCATCTCCCTCTCATTGTTGCCTACTTTGCAGAGGTCACAGTGGACTTGCGGGCGGTTGGGAAGTCACAGCGGTGCTTCTCGACCACTTGTAAGAGGAACTGCCTTTGGTCTTCACTCTTGGTAAGGGCCAGATTGAAAGACTGCATCAACGCCACCCCGCGCTCCACGAAGTCATTGACAACTTGAAGGGCCTGGACTCGGCGGGATGCGGCGATGAAGGCTGGGTCCGTCCGCCACTCCTCCGGATCCTTGAGCAGGAAGGCGGTGCTGATGTCCAGAACCTTGAAGAACTCCTTTGATGTAGTCATTGTGAACTTGGCCAATGTATTGTTGGCGATTGAGGCGGTGGACAGGTCCACATTGATACGCCGCGGGGGATCCTCCAATCCTTCCTCTTCTTCCATCGCTTTAATCATCTCCCACTTTGTCGCCAAATTGATACCCTCGTCGAAGATGGCCAGGGTGACGAGGCGCTCGCTCAAGTACCATAGGTGCCTGGCGAAGACTGTCGCCGTCGCCTTGGCCACCGCTGAGTCCGGATAATAGACGAGGGCCTTGAGCAGCGCGAGGTCCGCGGCTGGGGCCGTTGCCGGGAGCGGCGCTTTGTACCAGGCCATCACGTAGATGGACACGGCGAAGATGGTGAATCGCTGGATTCCAGCCGCTTCGCCTGACGACATCTGAAACTGTTCCCGGAACAGGAACAGTTTGATGGCATAGATGACTTTTGCCATCCAGCGTGCGCGATGGAAGGTGCCGGGACAAGCGAACCGGGCACCCCGCTTGTTCGGACAGCCCAGCACAATTACAGAGAGCTCCAGAAGTTCCCTGTAGTCATCACGTGGATGTTGACCGTCGAGGAGGCGGCTGAATTCGATCAGCAGGTCGTCGCGGGCGTCCTTCAGGTGCTGCAGCATGGTTCCATCCTCGAAGGGCTTCGCTTTGGTTTGATCGATGAAGTCCCACTGGGTGGCGAATCGTTTGAACAGGAGGATGTCAGGACCAGTAGAGGGACCGAGGCACGCCGTGAATGCCTTCTCGCACACCAGTTCGTGGATGTGGTGGCGGCAAGCCAAATGAAGCACTGTCTTCTCGAGTTTCTGCTCAATGATATAGCAAGCTCCTCCTGAGAGTCCTGTGTTTGAGGCGGTGGTGTCAAAAGAGAGGGCACAGATCCGTCCCTTGATGTCCCAATCCTCGAGGGCAGAGAGGACGGCTTCCGCCATGGCGCGGCCAGTGCCGTCGGGGAGGCTGGGCACAGCCAGAAGCTTGTTGACGTTCTCCCCAGACACCAGAACTGGAAGGCGATCTTCAGCAGGGCCTCCATCAGCTGCTGGTACGATTTTCCCGTCCCAGTGAACGGTCAGCGGCACAGTAGGATGGAAGGCTGCCTTCATTTCCGCTGCTGCCATAGCATGGAACTTTGCTCGGTCGCGGCGGGAGGATTCGCGGTTCAAGACCAGCTCCTCAGGGTCGTGGCCCAAGCTCCTCGCAGCCGCCGACAGCAAAAAAACACCTTCTCGGTCGGTAAGTTTCGTCCGATCCATCGCTGCGGAGAGATCAGGGGTGATCATCTTTTTCGACGCGCGGAATCGCTTGGGTGGTAAAGGGGTCGTAGATGCTTCTGCATTCGACGTGGACGGGCCCGGGAGAGAGAGCTCTTCCTCTTCTTCTCGGCGACAACGCCGTGTCGGTGACCGAGTCGGGCTGCTTGTACCTGAGCTGGAGCTCGATGCCAGTTCGACGAGTTCTTCTCGGCTCTCTCTGTTCGCCCTTTCATCATCTTGCCGGCAGCTCCTTTCCGCTTCCTGTCTCCTCGCACGCTCCTCCTCAGTGTGCAGCGTCATGTCACGTGTGGAGACCTCGGCCCTTTGTCCCATCAGGAACTCCCTGTCCTCTTCGATTGTGATCATCGACATCGCCTGTTCGTGTGCGATGTCGAAGAGGCGGTCAAGGGATGAGAGGAACTCGGCCTCGTTCCTGATTTGGGTCACAGTGCGCCATTTCGAGTTCTTGTTCAGAGCCCGCCACTTCTCGTACATTCAGAGAACCTTGTCCCTTGCGCGTTGGTCTTTCTGCGTAGGAATACGGGACCCTCCAGAATTCCTTGACTGCGGTCACTGTCTCAGCGGCTGCTTCCTTGATCGGCTTCTTGACGTCAAGGTGAAGGTGGAAAAAGTACTGAAGCGCCTGCTTTCCCGTAGGCAGCATGCTTCCTGTGATGCTGTGGTCCACGGTCCCCAGGAGATAGACTGCTGTTTTAGATCTTGTTGCCGAAGCCATCACGTCGTTTCAGAACTCACTGAAAAAGAGAATGAAACACTGTTAGTGTTGGCAAAACTCGTCCCAACCCATTTTCTACTTAGAATAACATGTTCTTTCGCCTGTATCAATATTTGGATAAACTCGTGTTACACCCTGTATAATACCTCATTTTAGTCTTCTGTACACCAGTGCGGAAGACTAAACCAACGACTCTGACCGTCCGTCTGTCTGTCTGTTATCATTTTTCAACTCAGAAACTACAGCAGCTATCGAAACAAAAACTGACATGATAACAGAACACCATGAGTACTTTTCGACAAAAAGTATAAACTTTGACCTCGTTGAGGCAGTTCTAATTATTATTTTATTTCAAAAATTTTACACAATGTTTTTAGACGGAATGACACCAGAAATGTGCCCGTCCTGATAGAAATTCCCAAAAAATGAAAAACACCCCAAATAAGTGGCACCCTAATATATATATATATATATATATATATATACACACTATATGATCAAAAGTATTCGGACACCGCATGGTTTTGGGAAAAATGGTTTTATTATGGCATTTAGTAACCAGTAGGTCCACCCTTTGCTTTTATTACAGCATCAACACGTCGAGGCATACTTTCCACCAGTTTTCAGTAAGTCTGTGCAGGAATGGCTCGCCATTCCTCTTGCAGAGCTGATGCAAGAGATGCAAGTGAAGCCAGGCGTGGTGTGCAGTTTCGTATCCGTCGCTCCAGTTCGTCCCACATGTGCTCGATTGGGTTGAGATCGGGCCTCTGAGCAGGCCAGTCTAACAAATCCACCTTATTTTCACGAAACCAGTCCTGCACACGCCTTGCAGTATGGCAGGGAACTCGATCCTGTTGAAACAAACAATGGCCATCTCCGTAGTATTGCCACAGTGTAGGGAGGGCTGAATTGTCCAGAACATCGAGATAAACATCAGCGTTCATGGTAGTGGGTATAACAACCAACGGGCCGAGCCCTAGCTGGGAAAAACAACCCCATACCATGATGGACCCTCCACCGAACTTCACCGTTGGACGTACACAGTCAGGAAGAAGCCGTTCTCCGGGCTGTCGCCACACCCAAACACGCCCATCAGACTGGAAGAGTGAATACCGCGACTCGTCGCTCCAAATAACAGTTTTCCAGTCCTCCACGGTCCAGGAATGACGGGAGACACACCAGGCCAAACGACGCATGGCATTAACTTTTGTAATCAGTGGCTTGTGTACAGCTGCTCTACCATAATAACTGAGTCTGTGCATCTCTCTGCGGATAGTTACAGTCCTAACGGAGGTACTGGATGCTCTTCCTACCTCCTCAGCAATGGAAGTGGCAGAGGACATGCAGGACTTCTTGACATGTCGTACCAGACTTCTTCTATCACATTCCATCAGTTTGCGTGGTCGTCCGGAACGTTTTTTCGCGTTAGTTGCACCATCGTGCTTCCATCTCATGACAACATCCGCTACAGTCGACTTTGGTATATCCTGTTTAGCTGCAATGTTTCGTATAGAAACGTTACTTAAATAACATCCGATGATGAGTCTACGTTGGAACTCAGAGAGTTCACGTCCGCGCGGCATGGCTTCACAACAGTTACTGATAACTTAACAGAACACCTCAGCATTATAGTTTCACCATGCTTTTTCCCAGCATACCTTTCAGCGAAGGTGATATTTGCAGAAATGCGGATTTTCCGGGGTGTCCGAATACTTTTGATCATATATATATATATATATATATATATATATATATATATATATATATATATATATATAGGGGTTGGACAAAATAATATGAACACCTTGATAAATGGCGGTTTTTATTCTTAATATGGAGTTGGTCCTCCTTTAGCAGCAATAACAGCTGCAATGCGTCGGGGAATTGATTCATACAGCTTTTGGACAGTGGCTAGAGGAATCCTGAGCCATTCTTCGAGCAAACCCTGCTCCAGTTCCTCCAAAGATGCCGGTGGTGGGAATTGGCTTCTGACCTGCTGCTCCAACTGACACCACAGATGCTCGATAATGTTAAGATCCGGGAATTGTGGAGGCCAATCCAAGCGTTCTACTTCACTAACATGCTCTTCAAACCAGTTTTTAACGACCCCAGTGGTGTGGATTGGTGCATTATCATCCTGGAAGATGGCGCCGCCATTGGGAAACAGCGTTTGGACCATGGGATGGACCTGGTCAGCCAATATTGACAGATAGACCTGGGCGTTAACCCTACTATGCAGTACTACAGCTGGGCCAAGAGTATTCCACGATATTGCTACCCAAACCATCACAGATCCGCCTCCATGCTTAATGGTTGGGGTCAGGCAGTCGGAGTCATAAGCATCTTTAGGCTGTCTCCAGACATAAACTCGACCGGAACATGGAAATAGCGTAAAGGAGGATTCGTCGGAGTAGACTACATTCTTCCACAGGTCCATTGACCAATTCTTATGGTCATTACACCATTTTCTGCGCCGCTCAATGTTGATGTGCGAAAGGAAGGGTTTGGCAATTGCAGCCCTCCCATGGTATCCAGCTCCATGGAGCTCACGACATACAGTTCTGGTCGATACCAGGCTTGCAAGATGCTGGTTAAGCTCTGCAGTCACTTTTGGAGCTGTGGTCTTATGGTTCTTTGTCACAATGCGCTTTAGCACCCGGCAGTCTCGATCACACAGCTTCTTCTTGCATCCACTATTGCATTTGTCGGTGCTTGTCTTTCCATGGTTTTGGTATGCAGACATGACCATAGACACAGTTCCTCTGAATACATTAACATCTGAGCGGTTTTCATCACCAATGCACCAGCCATCCGCGCTCTGACAATTTGCCCTCTTTGGAAGTCTGACAGGTCTTTCATAACTGCTAATTCCTAATTCACTCAGATCTGTAAAAACAACGTGAGGGTTATAACATGACGTATACACACACTGTTACGCATTTAAATAGGTTTGCCAGTCATTTGACCGTTTACTTTGTGTCTGAGCAATCTGTAAAGATAACCGGTGAAATCGGCGGGTGTTCATATTATTTTGTCTAACCCCTATATATATATACAGGGTTGGCACCCAAAACCCACTGGAATTTTCAGTGGGTTTTGGGGTTTTTGTTCCAAGATGTTTATTTTAAAATAACTGAAATTTTTCTGATTGCTACATTGTTCAATTGTAGCAAATTAGAAGGATTTGTTTGGCATGTTGATTATTTCAAGTAAGCTGACATAAAACAATTCTTAAATTATGCAATGTGTAGATAAAGATTATGAAAAACTAAAGTTATTAAAAAGGATTTGCACCCATTGTGAATACTATGGGCAATTATTGGATCATTTGACACATTGCTCCAACCATCTTGAATTAAAGTTACAGTAGAATTGACTAAGTCTTTTTTCATTGAATCCAGTACCTACTTCATTATTCACTTTGATTAGCAAGTCATCAGATAATTTCTTTCTGCTTGGAGGACAATAGCCTGGTCTTAAATTTTGGACCCATTTAATTCTTTATTCTCTAAAACAGTGGTTCCCAACCGGTTTTGGCTTATGGCCCCCTTAGGAACCTTATTTTTTCCTGTGGCCCCCATAAGCATTATTTTCAGTAGGTAATATGCAGATTTAACTCTATTTTACAAAATAACATTTTCCTGTGGCCCCCTTCAAATGTGCCATGGCCCCCGGTTGGGAAACACTGCTCTAAAACTACAAATGGAATATTTGCTGAAAAGAAAAATCTGACCATTTGCAAATCTAGTTGTTCTTTTTGATCTACAGTTGTTCTAACCACATATCTGACCTTGTTTTCTTGGCTGGAGTAGAATGAAAAAAATGGTATGGAAGATTCAGAAGTGGTTGAAGTGAATGAAGTCTCACTACTGTGAATTGTAGTGTCATCATGAACCAGGCTTTCATATGATTTGCTTGAAGAGGGTCTACTCTCAAAACTTCCGTGTCTATGTGTAGGAGGAAGAGTTGCTGATGTAGCTGTATTTGTAAGCTCATCCACTTCATCATCACGAGCCTGTACCCATTTTTTATTGCATCGATCTAAATGATGTTTCACTCATTCTATTTTTTTCAAAAATACACATCTGCACCAAACTATTTGGTTGGTCACTCAACATTTCTACTTCATCCCATTCAGCAGCTTTAAGTCTGCCACCAGTATGTGCGGGTCTAACTTTCTCAATTTTTCAAGTGATACTTTCTTTGTAATAATTGCATAGTACTCTAGTAAGACTGATGACTTAATAAAGTCACATCATCCCATTCGCTAGCTTTATATCTTCCGCCTCTATAACTCTTTGGCATATTAAAAATTGAAATTTGAGTTAGGTCTAAATAAAGCTGAAATCTGCTATTAAGAAATAAAGGAAAGCTCTAAAACTAAAATAGAGAAAATTCTAATGTCATTCTCTCTCTCATCTGAACTTTGTGAAATAAAGATGTCTTTTTAATATATATATTGTAGATTAGATAAATAAATTAATAAAATAATAGATATATTAGGCACTATATAATTATCAAACCTTTCTAAAAAAAATTTCAACCTATCAAAAACCCAGTTGGGTTGGGTTTTTGCCAACCCTGTATGTATATATATATTTTTTTTTTTAACTGCAAACAACATAGTATAATTAATGTAAAGAACGACGCTTGTGTAGAAGAGCATTCACACAAGATGAGAAAGAATGAACAAATGAAAAATGAGGCACCTCCCTTCATTTTTTTGTTTGTTCTTTCTCCTCATCTTGTGCAGATGCTCTTCTACACAAGCGTCGTTCTTTACATTAATTATACTGTGTGTTGTTTGCAGTTAAAATGTATATATGTATGGCATGAGAAGGTGCCCCCTCAGGGCATTCAATTCCACTCATATGTAGGAGAATTACAACTTCTGACTAATCGGGGACTTTGGTGTAGTGGTTAGAATGTCTGACTGGCAATTGGATGATCCCGGGTTTGATTCCTGGGAGGTGCCTCATTTTTCATTTGTTAGTTCTTTCTATGTATCTTGTGCGGATGCTCTTCTACACAAGCATCGTTCTTTATATATACAGTCGACCCTCGACTTATGTCGTCACTGTCTTACGTAATTTTGAGTTATGAGAAGCCCCCCATTGACTGTAATTGATTCATCTTACGTAATTATTTCATGTTGAGTAATAGCTGCGTAATTGCAAACGCAGTGCGTGACCACTCACTGGCAGGATGCCAGGTATTTCACGTGATCATCATGCTGTAATTTAACCAATCAGAGCGCTGCGTGCCAGCCTCCTTTATTTTTGAGACAACAGCCTCCGTTGTTTTCCAGCATAGAGCGTCTAAATTAATTTTTTTATTATTAATTTTTAATATGTATTTTCTTTTACAGATGGTGTTTCTTAATAATAATTATTAATTACCATTATAATTCTGTTTATATACTGTTTTTATCAAAAAATTTAATTATTTTATTATTTTCAATACTTTTTTGGGGTCCTGGAACAGATTACCTGATTTACATGTATTTTGGGGTTCGACTTACGTCATTTTCGAGTTAACTCATCTCAGAATGGATTAATTACGTAAGTTGAGGGTCGACTGTATATTTTATATATACAGTCTTTTGCTTATATTGAGGTTCTAAATGTAGCATGGCTAGGTGCTTTAAACCCTAGATCCATGTCCCAAAGCTGTATCCTGTCTGCTTTGCAGATAGCTGGTGAGGGAAGCTATATTTATGGGACCTCTTTGCGAGTGACTCGTTGCCCACGTCGGGCTAGCATCATGAAAAAGAAAAACTATGGTATTTGTCATTTACCATTACTTATTCGGACTATAGTGGATTTAATTATCCCAGAAGAGTTCCTTGCACTGTGTGTGTGTGTATCATATATAATATATATATATATATATATATATATATATATATATATTTTACTATTTCTATGAAAACAAAGAATATATAAATAGATTATAAATATTGATACTTATCCATATATAGAGGGTCCATGAAGTATGTTACATAAAAGAATGGTTCCATAGCATGTCATTCACTTTTTTAATTTGAGCTCTATATGGCTTGAGGTCTTCACTTTGCAAGAGCTGTATCCACATTTCAACAGCAGTTGACAAAGTTGCTGAATCACTTTGAAGCTGCAAAAATTTGATTACACTGACAATAATAAATCCCAGAATAAAGTATAAATAAAATTTTTACTCAAAGCATTAATTAATTAAAATAAAACTAGAGTAGGTATTAAAATAATTAAGTAGCAGATGTACCATAGTTAAAAATGTAACCAAATTTTCATAGGTAGCTAAGTATACCTTATTAAGTGCAATAGCAACTTCCTTTAGCTGCTTCTGAAGGTGAAGGGCCTCTGTATAAGCCTGCATTGTTCAGGGCAGTGGCAATTTTTCCATCAATTTCTTGCTCAGTATTGATTTCCATGTATTTATGAAAATTTTTTATAAATGTGTCTATACAAGCTTCCTGTTGAAAGTTTAAGTACACCCTGAAATATTCATAAATTTCAAATTTTGTTTAAAGTTTTTTATTTATTAACTAAGTTATGACAAATTCATAAGTACAAACATGGGAACTCAAATAACAAATCAGGACAATTTACCAAAAGCAAAGTCTAAATTTTAGATTCATCAAAATAGCCTCCTCTAGCAGCAATTACAGCAGAACAAATTTGAGGCATGCACTTAACAAGAGAAAGATAGTAGTCTGGTGAAAACTTCTGCTCAATGGGGTTCAGATCTGGGGACTGTGCTGGCCATTCCATAACCAAGAGCTGACACTGCCATTCTTTCTGCTTCAGGTAATTTTGACACAGCTTGGAAGCATGTTTAGGACCATTGTCTTGCTGCATTATGAACTGTTGGCCAACTAGTCACAGTCCAGATGGGATGGCATAGTGCTGTAGAATGCTGTGATAGCCACATTGGTTCAATATTCCAGTGACTTTGTGGAGATCTCCAACTTGCTCCCCTGCAAAACATCCCCAGACCATCACACTTTCTCCACTGTGCTTCACTGGTGGCACAACACACTGCTGTGTCAATTCTTTCACCAGCTCTGCACCACACAAATACTCTGCATTTGGATCCAAAAACTTCAAACTTTGATTCATCAGTCCAAAGCACAAATTTCCACTGCTCAACAGTCCATTTTTGGTGTTTTTTAGCCCAGACTAGCCTTTTCTTTGTTCTGGAGTCAGCATTGTTTTCTTTGCTGCAGTTCGTCCTTTTAATTCTGCCTCTCTTAGTCTTCTCTGAACAGTTGATGTTGAAACTGTTATACTTCTGGAGTTGTTCAGCTGGGCTTTGATTTCAAGTGCTATGAGGCATCTATTGTGCAGACTGGTGACTCTGATATATTTGTCCTCTGAGGCTGTTGTGGTTCTTGGTCACCCTGACCTTTTTCTGTCCTTATTTTGACCAGCTTCTTCATACTGTTTAATGGCACAAGCAACCACATTCACAGAAACTTAATTTTTTGGCAATTTGCCTCATTGACTGGCCCTCATTTCTCAAAGTTACAATCAACTGTCTTTTTTTCTGTTGTTAACCAAGCTTTGGCACCCATTTTTACTTTTTGAAACACAGAAATATACCTTAAACTACACAGCTCCTCTGCAAGAATTTTATATGTAAAGACCTGCAGTGCATATTAATAACTGAACACATGTATTAACATACTCCTGAAGAAACACACTACCCAGTAAAGACTTTTAAACTGTTTTTGGACCTTTGTTCAGAGCTAATGGCATTAAGGTGATGATAGAAATGAATCAAATGATAGTTCAGAAACTGATGATTCAGATGAAATATTTAATGCAACTTGATCATGAGTTGGAAGATTTTCAACTCTTTATATATTTTTGTAAATATATTTTGATTCTCTCAATTTTAGAACTTGATTCTATTCCACAATGTTTGCATTTCATTTTTGAGCTTCCTTTAACACATATGACATCAGCCCACTCGAGAAGATTTCCTACCACTTCCAGCAACAAATGGCATGGTTTCTTAAATTCTTAGTGTTAAATAAAAATAATTCAGTATAGATACACTGGTAATACTAAACTTTAACTATTATATCTAAGTTACATTTAAAAAAAATTATCTATATGTATCTGTAACAAAATAGCAAATCATTATCAAGAACAATGAATAAATACTGTATATAAGCACAAAAATTTTTGAAGGCTAGGTTTTTAATTTTATTATACACTTTCCTTATATTGGCCATAGAAAATTTGAAAAAACCTGATAAAACCCCAAAAATACCCAATAAAATGCAGGTGGGTTAGGTTTTTCAATAAAACCCAATTTTTTACCAACCCTCAAAATATCACCACTAAACCTTACCAATTGTCAAGGGTGATTGACATAGGGGGCTTAAATAGTCTTATTAATATAGTAAATGTTCATAATAAATTTCTAAATATATATGAATAAAGCATTATATAAACAAGAAGTTAGAAGAAATGGTTTCATTCACCAAATACATATTAGCTACTCATAATTGTAGGTTTGCATTAAATATATGGTGGGACCAGAAAGGTTATTTTAGTTGAAATATACGTCAAGACCCAGAAAGGTACCATAAGTAGTACCTCAAATTTTACTTTTGTTTATTTGTTTTGATATGGCATTGTTTAACCTCCTTTGCAACATATAAGAACATGTGATAGCGGGATCTATAGCTTTATTATAGAATTTGGGCCATGGGTCACTGTGTAATTTGGATGCAGGGAATGGTCAGCCATCCAACTACTCTCTAGACCCAATAAATGGTAAAATTGTCATTTAGCACCCAACTAGTGACCCCCAATTGTTTTTTTTTCTAGTGTAGTTTCAGCTTCTCTTTCCAAATGTATGTGCAATCTCTCAACCTTCACATGACATGATTCACAATACACGAACTAAAAACTACCCACGCAATGCTGCCAGAGGCAAAATAGTACTAAAAACTAAGTAGCTGTAACTTTTTTAATATTCATTTGCGACAAATTATGATTGCATATTTGGAAAGAGGAGCTAAAACTAGACTAGAAACAAAAACAAAAGTGGCGGGTCACTAGTTGGGTATTAAACATAATTTAACCCAATAAATATTGCAAATGAGGTTCTGTATTATAAAATCTAGTGCACTAACCCTATATTTAGGGATTTCAAATATTTTCAATAAGGCCTAAGGCCTACTAATACTATGCTAATGAGAAGTAAATTAAAGAAATAAAAGTTCTACTTAAAACTAAGTCAAACACCTATTTTAAAACAATTAACCAAGAGGAAATATAAAAAAAAGTACTGATAAGTTTCTTATCAGTTTTGTTGTTTATAAGCCTAGGAGTACCCTAGTTAGGCTAATTTACTCTGGAAATGAACTGCAATGATTATTTCAGACTTATACCTTAAAACTAACTGTAACCTTACCTGCTATAAATCCATATGGTGTTTTAATCTGGAGCTCCTTTACATTTTCTGAATTTAAACTCATACGGGATGACAGTTTTCTTAAGGAAGGTCTAAGAACAAAATTTTCCCAAAAGCGGAGATTAAAATGTTTGTAGATCATTATAAATATTCACTTACAGGCTCAGTATCATAAAAGAGGATAGGCCTACAAGGTAAATAAGAATATCAAGGTTTCAAGCTATAAAAATTACATAGGAACTGATAATAATAATATTTGGGGTTATTTAACCTCCTCCATATTGATAAGTCGTAAATGAGGGGACCTACAACTTTATATAGGATCTAAACACTAAGGACAGTCAGTCACTCTACATTCTGATGAAGGTTAAGCTTGTCACTCCACTTTAGACCTACAGTTTAATGTGGAATCCAAAGCACACCAAACCTCACCACAGGGAGTAAAAAATTACAAAGTCCTCACCCAAACTTGGGTAATTATGTGTGCTGACCACATGACCTGAACTTTTGCACAAAAATACATTTTTCAGGTGTATTTTAGTGTGCTCTGATCAAATATGACCTTCATTTCTTGTGCAAATGAACAGAAATATGTGTTTGGGCCATACAATGACAACTGTATTTCTGTTCATTTGCACAAGAAATGAAGGTCATATTCGGACAAAGCACACTAAAATACACTGAAAAATGTATTTTTGACTAAATTTTATACAATAAAGCATAACCTATTTATTAAAAAAAATAAGTGTTTACATACCGATGTTACTACGGAGGTGGATGCAAAAGTGCAGCCGGATAATCTCAAGGAGCACTCCATTTTTTAATATTAAACATACACTCATAAAACGGTAAATTTATAGTTTCAACCACAACTCGTTTTGAAAAATAAAAATTAGGTTTTCCGGTGGTTTCTGATGTGATTCATCTGAAAATGACATTCATTTCAGTCGCAAATTACTTGTTTTTGGATGGGCAAATGACTTACTACGCTAGTGTAGCATGACGTCATACCACCTCCGACTACAAATACAAATGAATATTAAGAAAGTTACAGCTATTTAAAGTTTACCCGATATTTTCGTTAAAACTAAGGAAAATATCATGACAACCTAACCAATCGTCAAGGGTGTACAGTTGACCTAACCGGGCATTTATTTGACCTAACCGGTCATATTATTTTCTACAATAGTTTACACAAAAAATAACTAACAGATTTGAAAAAAGCGGGTAATATTAACCCAGAAAAATGTATTTTTGACCAAAAGTTCAAGTCATGTGACCAGAAACATATTAACCCAGGTCTCAATTCTGGGGCTAATTGATTCATAATAAGCGATGCTAACCACTACACCACCGAACAAACCAACACTTAACTTCATTGATTACTGTGAAGGCAATGTCACATGGTTAATGTAACACTAGAGCCTAAATAGGATAGGGTGGAGGGGAAAGACAGAAAAGTTAATATTAAGTGTCAGAGACAACAGATTTCAGTGATCAGCCTATTGACCAGAAGCTACAGTTTAGAGACAGAATGCATAATTAGACTAGTGACACTGGCTCTTTTTCAGTATTTACCCACAATTTTTTTTTTTTTTTGCTATTGCATATATCTTTTTTTTGGTATTTCCCGCTATTTTTTGCAAATTGTAATAAACAATAGTAACATTGGTAAAATCCTATTTTAATACGGTAAATTAGATCCGAAACCAATATGGTAAATTAAAAAATGATTCCAAAATACTGTGTGTGTATATATATATATATATATATATATATATATATATATATATATATTTATTCGAGTATCAAAAGCCTGTGAAGCTCACATTAATAACGATAATAAAATTTTTTGGAAATTTGTTAAGAATCAAACGGGTGTCAAAAGTATCCTCCCTCCGCCAACTGATGGGGTGTCGGGGGAGGATGAAATTGTAAAGCTGTGGAAAAACCACTACTCTAACATTCTTAACAGTGTGAGTAGGGATAATCTTAAGATAGAGTGCAGCGAAACGCTTGTGGGAGGGACAAGGGAAAATACTTTAATATCAGTTCCTGAAGTAAAGAGGTTAATTAAAGAGTTAAAGACTGGTTCTGCGTCAGGGTAGATGACCTATCGAATGAGCACTTAAAATATGCCAATGGCGTGGTATGTCTGCATATATCATTGCTCTTATCAGCCATGATTGCTCATAGCTATATCCCTGCAGAGTTCCTGAAGGTATATATCTTGCCTCTGGTAAAAAATAAGTATGGAGACATTCTGTCCAGCAATAATTACAGGCCTATTGCTGTCGCTTCCTGCCTCTCGAAACTACTAGAAAAACTCTTGTTACTCCGATTAAATGATTACCTATTATTATTGGACATCTCCTAATCAGTTTGGTTTTAAAAGGTCCAACTCAACTGACCTGTGTATCTATGTACTTAAAGAAATAATATCTAAATACACTGACAGTAATTCAACTATTTATAGCTGTTTCCTAGATATAAGGAAGGCATCTGATAGAGTGAACCACAATATTCAGGGGCGGATTTAGACCGTCTTCCACCGTCTTCCAGAAGACGGTCAGAATTTTCAGTGAATTTTTTTATTATATGATAACTTATTTTAATAATATATAATGTATATAATATTTAATTATATAATATTTTGATAAATATGATGTAATTTCCCATTGTTTTATTTTTATATCTTTCATTTCATTTAAAAATATGTTACAGTAACTTGAAAATGTACTTCTGCCAAAAAGGTGCTAGCGAAAATTTCACTATTTACAATAGTTCCGTACGCATTTTTTACTTTTCAAATTTTGGAAGACAGTCAGCCCAGAAGGGTGGATCCGCCCTTGATATTTTATTTAAAAAACTAGAAGACAGGAAGGTTCCCATGTATATTAAATTTATTAAATTTATTTTACCGTTAGGTGGGGCAATGTACTATCCGAATGTTTTGGCTCCTCTTGCGGGGTGAGACAAGGCTTCTAGCTCTCTCCTATGCTGTTTAATGTATATATTGACGGATTAATTGCGTCACTTAATGAGGCAATAGTGGGATGTTGTAGAGATAACAAAAGGAAAAAATAACTTAGTTTATGCCGATGATATGGTGTTAATAAGTCCTTCTGTTAAAGGTCTGGATCGGCTACTAAAAGTCTGCGAAGTGTATTCGTAGAAACATGATATTCTTTTTAATGTTACAAAAAACTAAGGTTATGCAATTTCATCCTAAAAGCTCTAATCAGCGAGCTGATTTTAGGTTTAAAATGAAAGGTGAAGTAATTGAGGAAGTACAAGAGTTTAAGTATCTTGGGTCAAACTATCACCAGCTCCTTGAGTGATGACTCAGATATAAGAAAACACTCTCGAAGCCTGTGTGCTAAAGCGAATATGACTATAAGGAACTTTCGGTTCTGTTCAAGTGAAGCTAAAGACACTCTCTTTCGTACTTTCTGAAGTAATATATACGGACAGCAACTCTGGGTGAATTATAAAAAGAGGTTCTGGCAGAACCCTAAATTCGTTGTACAACAGGTCTTTTAGACTCTTACATAAATTACCTCCAACATGCTCAGCTTCGCAAATGTTTGCTACCCGCAATGTCCCGAGCTTCCCGGAAGTAACAAAACGTGCTCAATACAGTCTAATGCAAAGAATTAAAAAATCAACCAACCCGATTATCCAAGCTATCCATGAGTCCTGCCGTTTATCCTCTAAGCTATGGAATTCTTGGTACGAAAACGTCTGTCTGTAGCTCCATTTAACTCCGACATTACTGTATTATTTCTAACCAATTGTATATATTTCTATCCTTAGTATGTGAACTGTCATTGTATTAATAATATTTATCATATGGACTATAGTCTGCCAATAAATGTTTTCATTTCATATATATATATATATATATATATATATATATATATATATATATATATATATATTCCCTGCTGAGAACACTGATCATACCAAAACTCAGTTTTAACGTCCCCATATAAAAAGGAAGAAATTAATAAACTAGAAGAAACGCAGAGACATTTCACAGCAAAGAGTGATGGCTGCAAAGAACTCAACTACTGGGAAAGACTATACAAACTAAATCTATACTCCCTGGAAAGAAGAAGAGAGGTATACCATAATCTACATATGGAAAATTATCGAAAAACTGGTACCAAACCTCAAACAAAACCCAATTACCATCCAGACAAAGCTCGAAAATAGGAAAGGCAGAATGTGTAGTGTTCCCAAATTAAAGGCCCGACAAGGGACATCCTCAACTCTGAAGGAAAATAGCTTGGTTGTCAGGGGGCCAAGAATTTTCAACCAGCTTCCAAAGAACCTCAGAAACATTACAGGGTTCAAAGTTGAAGTCTTCAAGAGAAGACTAGATGCCTGGCTGAGGACGGTACAAGATGAGCCGGGTGTACCTGGCTATGTACGATGGAGAGCGCAAGAAAGCAACTCGCTCCTCCACCAAGCCAGGCCGAGAGGCGGGGCCACCAGCTTGACCTTCGTATGAAGAAAGACCGACGCACGGAACTCAAACAAAGTTAACAAGGTGTATATATATATATATATATATATATATATATATATATATATATATATATATATATGTTAACCCCTCCGTCTATGGCCTTGGTTGGTTCGAAGTCGACGGGGGTTCTGGTTAGGAGGCAGCAACGGATTTGTTGCTCACAGTAGTTTCTTCTATACTACTCTCCGAGTTCTTCTATAGTGGTTCAGAGGATTCTGTGAAAACTTACTAAATTATCTGACGGTTCCCCGATGCTTCTTATAACGTATCGGGAAATTATGTTTCTCTATTTAAGACTAAGTTCTCTGAAGGTTCCCCGATTCTTCTTATAACGTATCGGGAAATTATTTTTTTCTACTTTATTGACTGAGTTCTCTGAAGAAAGAAAGGCTCGAAAGAGAAGATAAAAAACTGCCTTTCACTGGAATTACTTCTAAAATGTATAGGTAATGCTCAGCCTCTAAGTTAGATCAGACTTTTACAGGGGGAGAGGTTCGACCTCTTTCGATCATGGCTCAGGCCTGAATTTAAAAGTGAGGAGGCCCCCTGCACCCTCGAGTAGAGGTTCAGGAGGAGCTCCGACCTTCTCGCTGAAGGGCTGCTAAGATAGGAGTGATTGAATTTACAATACAAGAATTAAATAAATCTAAATTTTGGGGAGTGCAGTTGAAGGTTAAGTTCCCCCCTTTAACTGGAGATCTAAACAATTCTTGGAAGTTAAGCATAATTTAAACTCATATCAGAATTTTTAAAGATTCCAAAATTCTCTTCTTCTGCAGCATTGTTAGTCCCATTTATATGGGGTCGCTGTTGCGGATACTTCTCCTCCACTCCGCCCTATCCTGCGCCATCAACTCCGTCAGGTTCTTCTTGCTCATGTCCATCCTGATGCGATCTCTCCACCTCATCCTCGGTCTTCCTTTCTTCTTCCTCCCGGGCACTTCCATAGATAATACCCTCCTTACAACGTAGTTCTCGTCCCTTCTCATTACATGCCCATTAGGGCATATCATACTTTGCAGAGTCCGAATTTCACTCTGGCTAATATGTATTTTTAGGTAAAATTTAATTCTAAGAGGGGTTTCTTTTCAGCAACTTTTCCACCAAATCGCGTTATCATGTTCAAAATTGCGGTTTTCTGTTCTCTGTTGAAATATCGAATATTTAATTGAACACAACCTCATATTTTTAACCCTTTGTCGTAATTTGTTGCCATTTAGACACATTAACTTTGCTTAACTCTTATACAGGTTTAATACATACATACATAAGAAAAAAAATCTACTCCATTTGAATCTTTGTAACCATTTGGACGCAGAAGGCGATGATCAACATTCTCTCAATAGATGATCTCTGGGAAGAAGATCTCTGGGATATTCTTTGATGGCAAGCAGGATAGGAACACAAAGGTGTTGAAATATGACGAAGTGACAGGGCGATTTCATCCTGGCAAAGTGATCGAGGAGCATTACACTATCACGTGGGAGCCTCAAGGAAGGTACCTCTTCCATTTCACTCCCAAGGAACCTGAGGAAGGAGAAAAGCCTGCTCATAAGATCACTCAGGGCCTGCATGAGTGGCTTCTGGATCACGGAGCTGACGAGAGCCTTGTAATGATTGGAGGAGACTCTACCAACACCAACACGGGGTGGTCTGGAGGCGCCATAGCCCTATTGGAGAAGATGCTGGGTCGCAAGTGCCACTGGATGATCTGTCAGCTCCAGGTGAACGAGCTCCCCCTGAGGCACTTAATCATCAAGCTGGACGGCCCTGTAACTCCCCGGTCAGGCTTCAGTGGGCCTATTGGAAAACTTCTTGAGAAAGTGAATGAACTTGAGGTCAACTTCAACTTCAAACCAGTGGAAGGAACTGAAGATATCGTAGAGCTGCCAGTAGAGATAGTCAAATCTCTCTCCACATACCAACACAACTGCTATCTTCTGATCAAAGACATCAAGTCTGGAAGTCTCAGTCCACAGTTGCTGGTCTCAAGTGCGGACCTCTGAACCAATCCAGCTGGCTCACTACTGCACAGGCCATCTTGCTGTTGTGGATGAGGGAGCACAGACTGAAGGGGGAGGTGTTGAGGAGGCTCGAGGTCCTCGTGAAGTTCTGCCTTAACTTCTACTTCAAAATGTACTACGACATCAAAGTGAAGCACCACCTCAAATTTGGTCCGGCACACGTTTTTTCAATCCTGAGGCTGCTGAGGAACCAGACTACCGAGGTCAGGAACATAATCTCTGCTGCAGTGATAAGAGGAGCTAACCACGCACATCCTGAGAACATCCTGGCTTCATTCCTGTGCAGTGAGGATGAGCATCAGAGAGCTTTTGCTGTGAGCCAGATAGAGAAGATCAGAGAAGGAAGAGACTTTGGTGATACGACAGTGAGGCCCCATAAAAATCCCAAAGTCAATCTGCAAGCCATTTCACCTGAGGATCTCATCAACTGGGAATCAGAGAATATTTACGAGCCTATTTTCACCTGCAAGATGACCTTGACTGAGCTCGAGGATCTCAGGAAAACTCCACTTAAAGTGAATGCTTTCTCTGTTCATACTCAGTCCTGCGAGAGAGCTGTACAGGAAGTCTCGACTGCTTCCCAAGCTGTGTACGGTCACGAGAGGAGAGATGGGTGGGTGAGAGCCAGGATAGATCGAGAAATGCTCCCAGTGTTCAGCTCGAAGCAGGACATACTTAAGAGCTTTTCAGGTTCGAGTGGCTGATGAAGAGGCTGAAGCCATCGTCAATGCTCATAAAAGCCGAGTCCTCATAAGATCATAATATAAGATCTTATGAGGCCACGCTTTTCAGGGATCCAGGAAGAACAGGCGTGTAAACCTACGTGGAGGTGGCAAGTCTCCCGCTACTCGATCAGAGTAGAGCTGGTGAGCCGCGCCTATTCTTTGAAGTAAAACTTAAACTTCTTAAGTTTTACGTGAAATCTAAACATTTTTCAGCACCCAGTGGTGTTGAAACACGCAAGAAAACAAGGATGAGGTCAGAAAAGCAGCTTTTAGACTAAATCATATGCAGAACAGCTGCGCGCTTTGGTTTGGGTGCCCTGAGGCTGCGTTAGGCAGCCTTCAAATCAGAAAATCGCGATTTTGACCATGAAAATGAGTTTTTCGGAAAAGTTGCAAATAATAAACCCATCTTAGAATTAATTTTTATATAGGAATACATATTAGCCACTTTGTTTTTCCAAAATTTCAACCCTGAACCCAGAGTATGATATACCCTAATGCCCATACCATGCCAGTCTTGGCTCTTGAGCCTTCTTTGGTCCGTATGCCATCCTCTCTGGTTTTGGCAATAAATTTTACGGCTGGATGCCCTTCCTGACGCCAACCCTCCTCTTTTATCCGGGCTTGGGACCGGCTGGGAAATGGGCTGGCTTGCCCACCCACAGGCAGAGTTTAAAGATTGATTCCAAAATAAAACGAAAAAATAAATAACAAAATATGATAATGTACTTACGTATTATCGGGACTACCAAACTGTTTATTATGCATTTTTGCTCTCGTCATTTTCGTTTAAACTAACGAAAATATCACAACTTAACCTAACCAATCATCAAGGGCGTACAGTTGACCTAACCGGGCATTCAATTAACCTAACCGGGCATTCAGTTGACCTAACCGGGCATTCATTAACCTAACCGGGCATTCAGTTGACCTAACCGGGCATTTTCCGTTTTATTGTGTTTTTCGTAGCTAACCTAACCTAAGGTTAATTGAATGCCCGGTTAGGTCAACTGTACGCATTTGATGATTGGTTAGGTTAAGTTGTGATATTTTCGTTAGTTTAAACGAAAATGACGAGAGCAAAAATACATAATAAAGAGTTTGGTAGTCCCGATAATATGTAAGTACCAATAATAATAATATCGCCGAGTATACATTCCTAAATGGCGACATAATGTCGGAGTAGTACATTGAGTACAACCCAAGCACATTATTAAGAACATTGTAATTTTGGTTTATTACAACTATGATTATAATTACCAATTAATTCACATTAGATTATTATCGTTAATTACAGTTTCTTATTAAAGTACATTAATTACATCATATTAAATTATTACAGTTAATTACAATTAAACACAGTTAACTATAGTTTTACAGTGTTTCATATTTACAGACAATTAGGATGTTAGGAGTATAACACAAAGTACATGGGCACATACTGTATATATATATATATATGTGTGTGTGTGTGTGTCGGCCTAGTCAGTACGATTTCAAAGTTTGCGGATGACACAAAGTTGGGTGGTAGGGCGATTAATAATGAAGATAGAGGTAAAATCCAGGAAAATCTGGATAAAATCGTTGACTGGTCAGTTACATGGCAAATGAGATTTAACGTCGATAAGTGCAAAATTTTACATATAGGTTCGCGTAACGGTAATTTTGCATATAGTATGTCAGGGAAGGAGTTAGCAAGCATAGAGCAGGAAAAAGATTTAGGAGTTATAGTCACTGGTGATTTAAAAGTGGCGAAACAAAGTGCAGCAGCGGTCAATAAAGCGAACAAAGTGTTAGGTTTTATAGCTCGAAATTTTGAGTACAAATCGCGCGATATTATAGTTCCTCTTTATAAATCATTAGTTAGACCCTATTTGGAGTACGCGATTCAATTTTGGGATCCGCATATGCGCAAAGATATAGACAAAATCGAAAGAGTTCAAAGACGAGCAACTAAGATGATTCCGTCGCTTAGGTCAAAGTCGTACGAGGATAGGCTTAAGGAGTTAAAATTGACTACACTCGAGACTAGGAGGCTAAGGGGTGATCTAATCCAGGTTTTCAAAATTATGAATGGGTTCGATAACGTAGGTAGAGATAGCTTTTTCGAAATATCTCAATATAATAGGATTAGAAATAACGGGTGTAAGTTGACAAGTAGAAGGTTCGAGACAGCAGTTGCCAAAAACTTTTTTACGCATAGAATAGTAAATAGCTGGAATAGTTTGCCAGTAGAAGTAATTAGTAGTACGTCTATAAACATGTTTAAAAATCGACTAGACGCATTTGTTGATAGATTAGTTATAATTTAAGATAGTAAAATTAAGGCCTTGTGGTTCGGAACCCACGTAAAATTGTAGGTCCTCTCCGCCACCACGGAGGACATGCACAATACACAATTACGAACACAGTTAGGTAGATCAGCCATGAGTGGATCCTAGGGTCTCTGTTGGTCTGAAACATTATAACATTATATATAACATGACACACATAATAATGTCTTATAAATTAGAAGCAAGGAAGAGAGATTTCGTATTCAGATGCACGCTTTTGGCGTCGTCATCGGAATTCGAGTACTTGCGTCAGCATGAACGAATATATTGCGAGAAATTAAATAATTTAAATAAAAAAATTTAAAAAATAAATGTGGCCGTATTTACATGTATGTAATCATGATCATGTACGTAATCATAACTATTAGCGGACATGTACGAGCGTATAAGTATTATACACATATCGGTAGTCACACAATAGATTGTGTGCGTGATATATAGACGGACACGAGTAAACCTGGACGGATATGTCAATACGGCATAGGTAGACAATAAAAGATAATGGAAATAAAAGATAGCGACCAAGAAAGGAAATGGACTTATGAATGAACAACATATAAATAATAATATTATGTTAAAGAACTTACCATACATTGAATACTAAAGATATCCACATACTGAAGACATGATTCAGTATTCAAGGTATGTAAAATGTGAAGGGAATTAAGTTACTTTATGACGTTATAGTTATTCAAATTATGTCAAACGTTAATTCATAATTAATACGCCATAGTTATTTAATTCGTACGTACAGTACAAGTCATTACTGGAAGAAATTAGAGGAAACGAATTAGAGAGATACAGTATGAAGGGTTTACAGCCATTGTACAAGAGTGGGTGAAACTATTAATTAAATATATATACTTATACGAGTATACAGTAAATATTAAGGAATATTAAAAAAAATGAAACAATTCACCAATTATTTGGCAAAAATAGAAAGCAAATCAAAATTTTATCCAAACTCGCGTTAGGCGATTTTGGTCCTTATGTAAAAAATTAATATTTGAATATAAAGATTATATAAATATAAGTACTATATGAATATAAGGATTATAATAAATATAAGGATTTATATAAAGATTATATAAATACACAGATTAGGTAACCATAAGGATTATATGAATATAAATATATAAGAATGTACAGGATTATATAAATATACGAATTACATAAACATACGAAGTATATAAATGGATATAAGAATTATATAAATGACTATAAGAATCATACGAATAGATCTAAGAATTACACGATTGAATATAAAAATATGTGAGCATAGGAATTATTCATTGTTCATTTTTACAGGGCTCTTCCCTCTAGAATGATATTAATACAATGCAATTAATACAATACCACGTGACCACAAAAATTGTCCCTGTTTTTAATCGCTTATACTCAGTCATTATTGCAGCTTCACAAATGAAATAAAAAGCATTCGAAAGAGAACATTTTAAAGTTTTAATTTATTCTACATGTGTTTAAAGTGACGTCCCTGGACATTCTTACATTTCACACAACGGAAAGGAAGTTATTTATTACATTTTCCAAAACGCTGCATTCAATGGACTGTACACTCTCTACCACCGCTTGCTTTAATTCTTCGATAGAGGATGGCTCTTGCCTGAATACTTTGTCCTTGACAAATCCCCAGAGAAAAAAGTCCAAAGGTGATAGATCGGGAGATCTTGCGGGCCAGGGAAACTGCGAGCGATGAGAAATGAATCTTTGTTCAAAAAATCTTGTTAAACATTCCAGTGATTGCCTAGTTGTGTGGGCTGTTGCTCCGTCTTGCTGAAACCACTTGTTACTGCAGTTTTCTTGTTCAAAAACAGTGTTCAGCATTTCTACATATCTTTCTGAAGTTACTGAAAGCGGTCTCCTTGTCTCTGGGTCCTCAAAAAAGTAAGGACCATAAACCTTGCTGCTACTCAAACCACACCAGACAGTAACTTTTGGTGAATGCAGAGGTTTCTCCAAGTGTATATTTGGCTTGTTTTGTGACCAACACCGGTAATTCTGTCTGTTGATGAACCCATTGAGATAGATGTGGCATTCATCATTGAATATTATGTCACTTAATCTTATCTGGTTTTGTTCAATTATTGTTTCAATGCGTTCACAAAACATCAAACGACGCTGGTAGTCTTGTTCGCTAAGCTGTTGCAAACACATAATTTTGAATGACTTCATTCTCAAATCCAACGTGATTATTTTCCGAATGCTCTCCCGTTTGATTCCTGTCACAGCTGATAGTCGTCTCACAGATTTCTTGTTGTCCGTTTCAAGCTGATTTGCGACTGAATCAATGTTTTCAGCGGTTCGCACACCTTTGCTGCGCCCAGAGTTGCCTTTATGCATGTTCTTGATTGAGCCGTGATGTTTCCATTTTCCGAAAATCCTGCGAATCGTTTTAGGATTTATGGTCCTTTGCTGACCGTATTGTCGTCTGAAAGACCGTTGGGTGGCAACTACCGAGCCATGTTTGATCATCTCTTCTGCGATGAAAACACGTTGCATGTCCGACAAATAACCCATGATTGTGGTGGATAAAACTGTCATTTTTTTATAAGTACTGATTTCGTATCCAGGATATCGAAAAAATTAAATAAAACTTTTAAATATTCTTTTTCGAAAGCTTTTTATTTCATTTGTGAAGCTGCAATAATGACTGAGTAATAAGCGATTAAAAACAGGGACAATTTTTGTGGTCACGTGGTACAATACAATTAATACAATACAATAATATAACATCCTAACTAATTCAAACTAGATGATGACTAATGGTTTTTATAATTACAAATTTATATACAATATGTGAGTTGGGGAGGTTAAGTATGATACAATGCAGAGTAATCAAATCTAATTTTAGACAACCAATGAAATTGTTAAATTTGTAACAAAATTTTATTTTCCTGTGGAAAAAAATACATACCTAATGAATAGTAAGGAAAAGGGAAATTTAAATTTTAAGATTCAGGAATTTCTACACTTACCATGATCGTACATTTAATAAAGTAATTTGATGGACTAGTATAGGTAAAAATCGAATTAAATTTTATTGTTGGATGGAGTCTTCAGCGGTGGGAGAACGGTCGTATTGCAAGTACGAACAAGTTTGTATAATATTTAAATTTATTTAAAAAAAGTAAAATTAATTTAGTAAAAACATTAAAATTTATTTACTTACAGTTTTAGATACTTAGATGTTATTAACCATTAAGAATATGCAGGGAGAAGAAAGAATTACGTAATGGACGATGTATAGACCTGTGGCCAAGTGTGTATTTGTGTGTAATGTTTGTGAAGAATGTAGAAATTCGAACAAGTATATATATAGTGTGCGTACATTCGTGTGTATGTGTAGGGATTTGGAAAGTTTCCGAATTAACAAAGTTTAAAAATAATGTATAATGATTTAAAATGGGAGTAGGGTTATAAAATCCTTTAAGTTTAAAGTCAGTTATTATTAAAATCTAATACAGGTAGTGTGAATGGTGATGTATTCGACTAGTAACATTTATAGCCATTTATTAACGGTATATCACCATTAATATTAACCGAAGTATCAGTACGATAATTGAATAAAGAAAATTAAGAATACAAATTTAAAAAAAAAAATTATGAACTATAATGAACTGAACATGGGGGTTATAGATTCCATATAATACTCCAAACAATTAGGGTCCTGTTGTGCATAAAAGTTATCAGAAACATGGTCATCCTGACCATCTAAAACAATATCAGTAATAAAATTCGAGTTCTCTTTAGGATATGCACGGATATCTGATCCATCTAAACCAAAAACAAGGTCTTCTTGAAAATTCTATAAATGCACCCTACATATACTTTGCAGAAACCATTTTGGTTACAAACAATAAAATATATATTTCACCTATATATTTATATACGCATATACTGCATGCAAAAAGATACAACTCTGTCAATTCCTTTCTTCTTACAACAAAAAAAAAAGGTTGAATTAAATTGACTGCACTGAAACTGACTGACTTAAAACTGACTGCACTTAACTGAAACTGCAAGTCAATTCAATTCAATAATTTGAAAAAATTGTAAACAAAAATAAAAAAAATGTAAACAACATTTCACTCGAATGTACACGAAGGTACGGTAATATTATGTTTGGTACATAAAATAAAATTATTCTATACTAACTATAATAGTGAAAATAACTCGGTTTCAATAAAAAGAAATGTATCGCTGGTGTAGTGAAGATTCACTGTGTTTCTTGTTAATTTTGGCTTGATACTCATTATTAACTGTTAATAATACTGACTTCTCAAATGTTTAGAGATTACTTTAAAAAAAAGATCTGTACTTAACAAGATTCCTACGGCGAAATCCTTGAAGACGTGTCCTGAAGACGTGTCTTGCTGGCTACTTGTTCCTGGATGAAGCATGGGCGTCGCCAGTTGTTCTCTTTCCATGGTCTGGAAGACTGGAAGAATCCTGATGCAGGGTCGCCAGTTTTTAACCCGTCCGTCTATGGCCTTGGTTGGTTCGAAGTCGACGGGGGTTCTGGTTAGGAGGCAGCAACGGATTTGTTATTCACAGTAGTTTCTTCTATACTACTCTCCGAGTCCTTCTATAGTGGTTCGGAGGATTCTGTGAAAACTTACTAAATTATCTGACGGTTCCCCGATGCTTCTTATAACGTATCTGGAAATTACATTTCTCTATTTAAGACTAAGTTCTCTGAAGGTTCCTCAATTCTTCTTATAACGTATCGGGAAATTATTTTTCTCTACTTTATTGACTGAATTCTCTGAAGAAAGAAAGGCTCGAAAGAAGATAAAAAACTTTCTTTCACTGTGATTTACTGCTAAAATGTACAGGTAATGTTCAGCCTCTAAGTTAGATCAGACTTTTTCAGGGGGGAGAGGTTCGACCTCTTTCGACCATGGCTTAGGCCGGAATTTAAAAGTGAGGAGGCACCCGGCCCCTCGAGTAGAGGTTCAGGAGGCGCTCCGACCTCCTCGAGTAGAGGTTCAGGAGGCGCTCCGACCTCCTCGCTGAAGGGCTGCTAAGACAGGAGTGATTGAATTTACAATACAAGAATTAAATAAGTCTAAATTCTGGGGAGTGCAGTTGAAGGTTAAGTTCCCCCCTTTAACTGGAGGTGTAAACAATTCTTGGACGTTAAGCATAATTTAAACTCATATCAGAATTTTTAAAGATTCCAAAATAAAACGAAAAAATAAATAAAAAAATAATAATAATAATATCGCCGAGTATACATTCCTAAATGGCGACATAATGTCGGAGTAGTACATTGAGTACAACCCAAGCACATTATTAAGTACATTGTAATTTTGGTTTATTACAACTATGATTATAATTACCAATTAATTCACATTCGCTTATTATCGTTAATAACAGTTTCATTAAAGTACATTAATTACATCATATTAAATTATTACAGTTAATTACAATTAAACCCAGTTAATTATGGTTTTACAGTGTTTCATATTTATAGACAATTAGGATGTTAGGAGTATAACACAAAGTACATGGGGACATACTGTGTATATATATATAACATGACACACATAATAATGTTTTATAAATTAGAAGCAAGCAAGAGAGGAGATTTCGTATTCAGATGCACGCTTTTGGCGTCGTTATCGGAATTCTAGTACTTACGTCAACATGAACGAATATATTGCGAGAAATTAAATAATTTAAAGAAAAAATAAAAAGAATACATGTGGACGTATTTACATGTACGTAATCACGATCATGTACGTAATCATGACTATCAGCGGACATGTACGAGTGTATAAGTATTATACACATATCGGTAGTCACACAATAGGTTGTGTGCGTGATATATAGACGGACACGAGTAAACATGGACTGATATGTCAATACGGCATAGGTAGACAATAAAAGATAATGGAAATAAAAGATAGCGGTCAAGAAAGGAAATGGACTTATGAATGAACACCATACAAATAATAATATTATGTTAAAGAATTTACCATACATTGAATACTAAAGAGAGCAACATACGAAAGACATGATTCAGTATTCAAGGTATGTAAAATGTGAAGGGAATTAAGTTACTTTATGACGTCATAGTTATTAAAATTATGTCATACGTTAATTCATAATTAATACGCCATAGTTATTTAATTCGTACGTACACTACAAGTCATTAATGGAAGAAATTAGAGGAAACGAATTAGAGAGACACAGTAATGAAGGGTTTACAGCCATTGTACAAGAGTGGGTGAAACTATTAATTAAATATATATACTTATACGAGTATACAGTAAATATTAAGGAATATTAAAAAAAAGAAACAATTCACCAATTATTTGGCAAAAATAGAAAACAAATAAAAATTTTATCCAAACTCGCGTTAAGCGATTTTGGTCCTTATGTAAAAATGGGTATTTGAATATAAAGATTATATAAATGTAAGTACTGTATGAATATAATGAATATAAGGATTATAATAAATATAAGGATTTATATAAAGATTATAAGGGTGATCCAGAGAAATGGGACCCAAAAGAAACCCCTGTAACTCTTAAAGTATAAGTCCTTTTATAAAATCATACGCATCATTCGAAAGAGGATTGTTACAAGTTTGTACAGGATTGTATAGGTTTTGACAATACAAGACAAGATAAGATACAAAACAAAATAAATGTGTTAGTTAAAACTAACCCTTCAAGATGACTGCATGGACTGTGGAACAGCTGCGTTTCATAACTGAGTAATATTATGAGCATGGAAGAAGTGTAGTTTCAGCTCAAAGATCTTTCAAGACAAATTTTCAGATGTCAAAATCTCCTTCTAAGAAAGTAATCCGTCGGTGTGTCAGAAATTGGTGGTGTCATTTACCTTCTGTTGGATCCATTGACAGAATTGTCGTCTTCGTGCGAAATCTCCATCGTTTAGTTGTTGCACTGTTTGAATTTTATATGGAAAGAGCATTAAATTTTGCTTGAATATACGGTGTGTTGTTCCATATCCAACTCCTAACAGCTGAGAAGCACGTCTGATGCTTATGTTAGGATTATCCTGTACAATTTCATGAGTTCTGTTAATGATCTCGTCTATCCTTGCTGTGCGCACTCTTCCAGTTGGTTTTCTTTTTCCAATGCTGCCAGTTAGGGAAAAATTCCTGACACACCGACGGATTACTTTCTTAGAAGGTGATTTTGACATCTGAAAATTTGTCTTGAAAGATCTTTGAGCTGAAACTACACTTCTTCCATGCTCATAATATTGCTCAGTTATGAAACGCAGCTGTTCCACAGTCCATGCAGTCATCTTGAAGGGTTAGTTTTAACTAACACTTTTATTTTGTTTTGTATCTTATCTTGTCTTGTATTGTCAAAACCTATACAATCCTATACAAACTTGTAACTATCCTCTTTCGAATGATGCGTATGATTTTATAAAAGGACTTATACTTTAAGAGTTACAGGGGTTTCTTTTGGGTCCCATTTCTCTGGATCACCCTTTATAAATACACGGATTAGGTAAACATAAGGATCATATGAATATAAATATATAAGAATATACAGGATTATATAAATATACGATTTATATAAATATACGAATTATGTAAATATACGAAGTATATAAATGGATATAAGAATTACATAAATGACTATAAGAATCATACGAATGGATCTAAGAATTACATGAATGAATATAATAATATATGAACTTAGGAATTATTCATTGTTCATTTGGACCTAGTATGTTTCATGGACTGCTCTCGATTTTCCTACAAAATTGCAAACAAGGGTAGTCGATGACCCTGATTTTGTTTCTGCAATCGGTTTTCTTGAGAAACCTAACCTAACCTGACCTAATCGAGTTTCTTATACTATTGTTTTTTTTGCAAGATATCGCACTAATTCAGCATGAACTTTATCGACCCATCTACCGGAGCTCACACTCAGCGGGTGGAAAGCTTGTGGAATTCATTGAAACAATCGAACAAACTGCGATGCGGAACAGATCGCAACCAACTTGACTCGTACCTTTGTGAATTTGTATGGCGTAAGCGCCACACCAGCTCGGACTTAAGATGTTGGAGTGTATTGCGTCGTTTCAGTAAATAAATTTATTCAATATCCAATAACATTTTTCTTTATCATTTCTTAAGAAAACCGATTGCAGAAACAAAATCAGGGTCATCGACTGCCCTTGTTTGCAATTTTGTAGGAAAATCGAGAGCAGTCCATGACACATACTAGTCCCGTTCATTTTCACACACACACACACACACACACACACACACACACACACACATATATATATATATATATATATATATATACATTGAAATAATTTTTTTTTTAATTTACCGTACCTATTAATCTAGGTTTGGGATTTGATTTACCGTATTAAAATAGGATTTTACCCATTGTTTTAATCAGTATCTTTTAAATGTAATTTTTTTTTAAAGATGGGGAAAATTATTGAATTCAAACAAACAAACAAACAAACAAACACTTTATTTCAGACTCAAAAGGTACAAACATTATACAAGAGGTCCATAGAAGATTAAAAGATAGTTGTCTGGAGCAATGACTAAGTAGGCCAGTGAATCACTGTGTATAATGAATATACAATTGCCTACGCCAATGCTTCCAGATTTGAGATTTATAAAATATATCGAAGACCAGTCCACTAACACTAACATAACATAACATATCACGACTTAACTTTAACCTTACCAACTAGTTAGGTTACTTGAATGCCCGGTTAGGTCAACTGTACGCCCTTGACGATTGGTTAGGTTGTGATATTTTCGTTAGTTTTAATGAAAATATCACGACTTAACCCAACCAATCGTCAAGGACGTACAGTTGACCTACGGCCTTGACAGTTGGTTTGGTTAAGTCGTGATATTTTATATATAATAGCAGAAAAATAAAAAAAATGTTGGGAAATACCGAAAAAGCGCCTTTAGATTTAAATAATTTTTTCTCACTAGAGGCTGATGGGATAACTTGTGGGCATAAGAAGAAAATTAGAAACCAGACTTGTAGATCTACGAAAATATTTTTTCAGTCATAGGATCGGTAGTAGATTTTTGGGATCACTTTAAAATATTGCTTCCCAAAGCATTCGGGAAGCAATATGTTAAAGTGATCCCTCCTGGGAAGCAATATATTAAAGTGATTAACACTGGGAAGCAATATGTTAAAAAGAGAAAGGTTGGTTGGTCACTTTGTGTGACCATATAGCTCAACAATTCTAATAAATTTACTTTCAATCTAATATTTTAACATGTTATGATTTGCTTTTTATGCCTTTACTTTATTAAAGCGAACATTTTGGATCACCCGAAGATCCGTCACCCCAGCCTTTTTTAGTTAGCTTTATAAGGCTAACTAACGAAAATATCACGACCTAACCTAACCAGTCGTCAAGGGCGTACAGTTGACCTAACGATTGGTTAGATTAAGTCGTGATATTTTCGTTAGTTAGCCTTATAAAGCTAACTCAAAAAGGCTAGGGTGACGGATCTTCAGGTGATCCAACATTTTTTATCGTACTCCTTATCCTAAATATTGGGAAGCAATATGTTAAAGTGACATACACTGGGAAGCAATATGTTAAAGAGAGGTTCCTGGGAAGCAATATGTTAAGGTGATCCGATTTTTGGGATGATTTGTTATATATATCCTATGATTACATTACATTTCATTTGGAAAATATGAAGCCACTGGGGCCTATCTAAGTTATCCAAATCATAAGCTATATTTTAATAATAATAATTAATAGAATCTTGCAAAACATCAGTGTCAAGTCAGCTAATTAATCTACAACTATTTACTATTATCAAAGCTGGGGACAAACCGTTAATCCGTTAATCGTTAATTAACGAAGTTAACTTTTTCGTTAACGATTTAACTTTTAAGTTAACTTTGAAAATCATTATCGGACTAATTAACTTCCGTTACATTTAACTTCCGTTAACTCAAGTCCGTTAACCCAAAAAATTCATAAATAACGTTTAAAAGTTTATATTATTTTCAGTGCTGAGCAGGTGCGCAATTAATCCGCCACTGTTAATAGTGATGAACGAATTTCCATTTCCGCAGTGCAAAATCAGGCGATATATTTGTTTCCGTCGCCACAATTTGTGTCTTACCAAATATGGTAGTTATTTATGGCATTGGTTTGAGCAAAACATGGTCAACTGTAAAATCAGGCGGAAAGATTTGCCATTTGAGTTGAATGTTTCAACTTCTTTCAAGAAATATCACGAGCATTTTAAGGCACTTTCAATAATATATATGTAACAATTACAACAAATAACTACATTCGTGTCATTTGCAGTCTGTCTCTTGCGCAACATGTTTGTGCTAGTGAATATTTAAAAATAATCGTTGTCAAGTAAGTCATGTATATTTATAATATGTCTGTGAGTACCTTATTAGTAGTCTCCTTGATACATTTCAAGAACCATAAAACTGATCAGGTAAGATTTCAATTCTCATGTCACTTTGATGATATAAATTAAGTCAATTGATGTCTTACAATGGGAGCGTTTTCACCTTAACCCTTTATGTCCTGGCGGTATTTCTAGGTACCACATCTTTAAAATCTCCATAATTATTTTTCTACCCTGTTGATCCTGCCGGTACTTTCAAGTCCCAATGTGAATTAGTTTCTTTATGAGATAATAGATGGCGTTGAGAAGTAAATGTGAGCGTGTGGCGCCAGAGGCTGTTTACTTTTTAGTATCTCTGCCATCCCCTCCAGTGCTGCAGTGGAGCGTTTGTTCTCTATGGGCAAGGACATCCTGAGGGCCAAGAGATCATCCCTGTCTGATGAAAACTTTGATATGCTAATTTTCATGAAGGGCAACATGCATCTCATGGACAAAATGGAGAACGAGAAGAAGAGGGAAAATTAAATTATATATATATTGTGTTTTTCATTTTTTTTATAATAAAAGTTAACGTTAACGGTTTATCGATAACTTCCGTTACATGTTTAACGGATTAACGGTTAACGAAGTTAACTTTTTGGTTAACGGATTAGCGGTTAACGAAGTTAACTTTTTGGTTAACGGTGCCCACCACTGACTATTATCAAAGCAACCTACATAACTTAAATTAAGAATATATAGTGTTTACAATCTACAAATTATCTCTCACATTCATGAAAGTATCCAAATTTTTCTTAAAACTAACTAACGAGCTACTATTTACCATATTAATGGCGATCTTTTGTAGCTTATAGTATGTAGCTTATTTGTAGCCTCGATTTTACGTACCTAAGTATGTAAAATCGAGACTACAAATAAGCTACATATAAGGCTAATAAGGCAAATAAAATGAAGGGATGATCGGTAGTTTTTGGATCTTTTCCTTTATAGCACCCCTAATTTCTTCTTTTCAGTTAGTAACAATTTTGACACAGAATATTTTCGTTAAAACTAACGAAAATATCACTACTTAACCTAACCAGTCATCAAGGGCGTACAGTTGACCTAACAGGACTCACTGGACTCAAACTATGGAATGATTTAAGTGCTAATATAAAAAGTAAAAATATTCATGAACGAAAGGGTTAAGTTTGCAGCTGTTTGAGAGGTCATCCATGGGTTATTTAAACATTAATATAAGTCTAGATCTGTATAAAATTATTTGCATGTTATACCCTAATTTCGAGCTTATGTAAAGAATAAAAAGTCTTAGGTTATACTTCCTCTGTTCTGAGGAAGTTCACAAACCTTGACAAGTGTTACTAAATTCATCTCTCCTGCGGTGAAGAAGGCATTGGGCAACCACTTCACTAATATGCCCTTGTTAAACTCGTGAAAATGTCCACAGAGAGAAATAGGAATAACAGCGTAAACGGAGTTGCCAGTCAAAGGATAGGCAATGTCACGCTCGGCAGGGGAAGCAGCAGGGCTTCCCAGGTCGTCATCAGGCGAATTCCCTGCAACACCAACAAAGGAGTAAAGATTGGAACGTTGAATGTAAGAACAATGAACAGACCAGAAAAGTCAGAGAACATCAACCAAGAGATGAATAGGCTGAGCATAGATGTCATGGGGTTGTCGGAAGTCAGATGGCGAGGAGGAGATTTTATTAGTGGAGACGTGAGAGTGATGTATTCTGGTGGCGAGAGGGCTGAGAGAGTGGTTGCTATTTTACTTAGAGGAAGGATAAGAAACACCGTAGAGGAGTTAGCCTGTGTATCAAATAGAATCATGTGGATAAGAATGAAAGGCGAAAAAGTAGATACATTTGTCATACAAGTGTAGGCCTATATGCCAACAAGCGCCCATCCGGAAGAAGAGGTAGAAGAAATGTCTGAAGGAATAGAAGAAGTAATTGAAGCCCATGGAAGAAATGCTAACGTAATAATCATGGAGGACTGGAATAGTGTGATTGGAGAGGGGGAAGACGGAAGGGAGGTTGGACCATTCGGATTAGGTAGAAGAAATGAAAGAGGGGAAAAGCTAGTAGAATTTTGCAGAAGGCAAGAACTCATGGAGATACACATGAAAAAAACCAGGAGACACTGAAAGATTCCAAATTGACTTTATTTTGGTAAGAAAGATATAGGAATGCAGTGAAGAACTCGAAAGCTTATCTTGGAGCAGATGCTGACTCCCATCATAACATGGTGGTAATGGAAAATATGGTGAGGCTGAAGAGTGAAAAAGAATAAAGTAGGGAAGAAATAGGATACTGAAAACCTGAAGGGAGAACAAAGGATAGTTTTTGCTAAAAAGGTGAATGAAGAGATATGGAGGCAAAGAAATGACGGCCACATTCATATGACAAGTGAAGAAAGATGGTGTAGACTGAGGGATACAATAAAGGAAAGTTCACAGGAAAATATCGGTTATGTGAAAAGAGAAGCAAGGAAACCTTGGGTCACTACAGAGATGCTTGACAAAATGGAAGGAAGAAGAAAATGGAAGAGCATAAATACAGAAGAAGGGAGACAACGATACAGAGAGTTGAATAACGAACCGAGAAGAGAAATTGATAAAGCAAGAGAGATGTGGCTTGGAGAGTAGTGCAGGGAATTGGAGGAATTAGAAAGGAAAGAAAGAACTGATTTAATGTACCAAAAAGTTAAGGACATAAATAGATGGAAAAGAAGTAGCTTGGGAGTGCAAGAAATAGAGGGGAGAAATGGAGAAAAACTGAAAAGACCAGAAGATATAAGTAAGAGATGGAGTGAATATACTGAAGAACTGTATGATAAAGAGAACAAACCTAATAACATCGAAATGAGGAAGCAGATGAGGTGGAAGTAGATTGTATGGGACCGGACATATTGGAAAGAGAAGTAGAGATGGCTGTAAAAGACCTAAGAAATGGCAAGAACTTCTGAAGAGTCTTGAAGGTGATGCTAGAGAGGAGGTGAATGTATTGTGCAGAAACATGTATGAAAGTGGAGACTGGCCTGCTGACTTTATGAGTCTCTATGATTACTATCCCCAAGAAACCGAGAGCCACTAAGTGTTCAGAATTTCGAACCATAAGCTTGGTCAGCCATGCATCAAAAATAATGCTAAGGATACTAACCAGAAGACTAACGAACAGAGCTGAGCAGTACATTGGAAAGGATCAGTTTGGATTTAGGTAAAAATGCGGAACAAGAGAAGCTATTGGTATTATGAGAATGATGAGAGAGAGAGAGAGAGAGAGAGTGCTGGAACATGATCAGGAAATGTTTGTTTGTTTTATTGACTTTGAAAAAGCTTTTGACAGAGTCCAATGGAGGAAACTAATGGAAATATTAAAGAATATTAATGTTGACTGGAGGGACCGCAGGCTGATAAAAAATCTATATCTTGGCCAGACTGTGAATGTTAGAGTTGCAGGAGGAGAATCGGAGCCTGGATTGGTTGGGAGAGGGGTCAGGCAAGGATGCTCCCTGTCTCCCGTGTTATTTAACATCTATGCAGAAGCAATGATAATAGAAGCACTCTCAGATCTGGAAGAGGGAATCAGAGTGGGAGGTAAATTGGTCAAATATGTAAGGTTTGCAGATGACAAAGCATTTGTTTGTAGTAATGAGGAAGGACTGCAAAAAAATGGTCAATAGCTCGACAACGACGGCGGAAGAATTCGGAATGAGAATTAATGAGACCAAGACAAAGGTAATGAAAATTGCAAGAAGGAAAGGAGCACAAATGAACCTAACGATAGGAAATCGGACCTTAGAAAAAGCTGAGCAGTTTAAATATCTGGGAAGTTTATTAACCAACAATGGAGATTGCAATAAGGAAGTAAGATCTAGAATTGGTATGGGTAAGGTAGCTTTTGAGAGACAGAAAAGACTACTTACAGGTAAACTCAACTTGAAGCTGAAGGAAAGGTTAGTAAAAAGCTTGATATGGAGTGTGGTACTGTATGGAGCAGAAACATGGACACTGAAAACAACTGAAAAGAAACTCATGGAAAGTTTTGAAATGTGGATTTGGAGAAGAATGCTAAATATAAGCTGGAGGGAACACCAAAGTAATGAGGAAGTACTACAACAGGTGAGGGAGGAAAGAAGACTCATTAAGGTGATAAGAGAAAGACAGAAGAAATGGATCGGACATGTGTTGAGAGGAGAAGGATTGTTGAAGGAGGTGATAGAGGGTAGCTATGAAAGTAGAAGGCTGAGGGGAAAGAAAGCAATGCTGGATGATTTGAAGGCAGGCAGGAGCTACCATGAGATGAAAAGGATAGCTCAGGATAGAGCACTTTAGCGGGACACATTAGTTGGACCTGCCTGATAGGCAGAACACGATGGATGGATAAAGGAAAAGATCCAAAACTACTGATCATCTCTACATTTCATTTGCCTTATTTGTAGCCTCTAAACACACTTCAGAGAACTTTTGGGCGATCTTTCGATTTTACGTACCTAAAACGAAAGATCGCTGCCTTATTTGTAGCCTCAATTTTACGTACCAAAAACAAAAGATCGCCCAGTTAATCACCTTTCGAGTTAAATGTTATAATTTTTAAGGTATTTTATGATTTATATGCATATGATTTATTAATTTGAGGATAAAACAAGACATATTTTGAAAAGAAATTTACTGGAAAAACAAAGGAAAAGTTGCAGTTAGGTGCACAAAAATATGGAGAAAAGCCTTTTTCTAAACAAAATAAATAAATAAATATATATATATATATATATATATATACACACACACACACACACACACACATATATATATTATATATAATATATACATTTAACTGCAAAGAACACGCAGTATAAATAACGTAAAGAACGACGCTTGTATAGGAGATATTCCGCGCAAGACGAGAGAGAGAGAACGAAACAAATGAAAAAAATGAGGTAACCACCCGGGAATCGAACCCGGGATCTTCCGATTGCCGGTCAGATGCGATACCATTACACCATGGGCCTCACTCTTCCAAATGCCGTAATTCTTCTACATACTCGCAGAAACCAATGCCCCAAGGGGGCACCTCCCGCATGCCGTAACATTATATACATTCAACTGCAAAGAACACGCAGTATAAATAACGTAAAGAACGACGCTTGTATAGGAGATATTCCGCGCAAGACGAGAGAGAGAGAACGAAACAAATGAAAAAATGAGGTAACCACCCGGGAATCGAACCCGGGATCTTCCGATTGCCGGTCAGATGCGATACCATTACACCATGGGCCTCACTCTTCCAAATGCCGTAATTCTTCTACATACTCGCAGAAACCAATGCCCCAAGGGGGCACCTCCCGCATGCCGTAACATTATATACATTCAACTGCAAAGAACACGCAGTATAAATAACGTAAAGAACGACGCTTGTATAGGAGATATTCCGCGCAAGACGAGAGAGAGAGAACGAAACAAATGAAAAAATGAGGTAACCACCCGGGAATCGAACCCGGGATCTTCCAATTGCCGGTCAGATGCGATACCATTACACCATGGGCCTTACTCTTCCAAATGCCGTAATTCTTCTACATACTCGCAGAAACCAATGCCCAAGGGGGCACCTCCCGCATGCCGTAACATTATATACATTCAACTGCAAAGAACACGCAGTATAAATAACGTAAAGAACGACGCTTGTATAGGAGATATTCCGCGCAAGACGAATGTATATAATGTTACGGCATGCGGGAGGTGCCCCTTGGGGCATTGGTTTCTGCGAGTATGTAGAAGAATTACGGCATTTGGAAGAGTGAGGCCCATGGTGTAATGGTATCGCATCTGACCGGCAATCGGAAGATCCCGGGTTCGATTCCCGGTGGTTACCTCATTTTTTCATTTGTTTCGTTCTCTCTCTCTCGTCTTGCGCGGAATATCTCCTATACAAGCGTCGTTCTTTACGATATATATAATATATATATATATATATATTATATAATATATATATATATATATAACAAATAGAGTTGCACTTTATGATAACGTGATGCAATAAATGTTCGAAAACAAACTTTCGTTTGTTGTTGGCAACGATATTTTTGTATTGCAAGAAAACTCTTTCAACATCACAAGACACTGTTGGTACATATTCTAACTTAATTAAGAATGTCTGCAATATCAAGATTTTCGACAGTGTCATCGATGCTAACGGATTAACTTACAGGCTTTATTTATAGAAAATGACATCACCTACAGTATAATGGGGCAAGGCGTTGTATTCTGATTTTTAGGTATAATATACTGAAACATGTATCACGTGGCATGATGTGGGTCTTTTGAAATGAATGGTCAGACAATACCTGTCAAAGACACATGTAAATTGTAAATACTCAGGTCACGTAATTACTCACGAGCTGCGAGATGAACTTGATAGTGAGAGGCAACGTAAAAAGCTGTATGTACAGAGTAGCATGCTAGTAAGGAAATTTGGTATGTGTTCAGAATCAGTTAAAACTTATCTTTTTAGAACTTGCTGTACTGCATTGTATACATCCCATCTGTGGTGGAACTATACAAAAACTGCTATGAATAAACTTTCTGTTGCTTATAATAATATTTTCCTTATGCTATGTAGGGAACCAAAATGGTGCAGTGCCAGTTTTATGTTTACTACGCGTAACCTACCTACCAGCCAAATGTTAATCCTGAAGAATATATATAATTTCATTACTTGGGTTCAAAACAGCTCTAATGTGTTATTGTGCAATGTCCTGTCTTCAGATACTGTGTACCTCTCACCTATATGGCAGTCTTGGTTCAGAAAACTGCTGGTTTACAATACCTATTTTTGTAATGTAGCAAAGATTGTATATGCATATTAAGTTAAGTGTTATAATAAGATTGGGATCACCTGAAGATCAGGGCCCCCAGCCTTAATTACCAAACGATATCTTCGTTAAAACTAACGAAAATATCACGACTTAACCTAACCAATCGTCAAGGGTGTACAGTTGACCTAACCGGGCATTCAATTTAATTTGTATATTAAGTTAAGTGTTATAATAAGATTGTATTTGTATGTTAGGTTAAATGGCTATGGATTGTGAGTGATCCGCAATTAAGATGTTTTGTTTGTTATTTTTATACAATGCTTCGCTCGATCCACGTGTTTTATTAAATTATTATCATGACATTAGAACAAAACCTAATAATTTCATCTTTACTGTGGGTCTTTTCCGTTTGGGGGCTAGCAGCGAATTTGGACGTTTTCCAGTTTATGTACCGTTTTCTACAATGTTGGCTTTTATGCAACTTTCTAGTGTTTCTTTGCTTCTGTTAGGCACAGCATAGAGTAAAACAGAAGGTTAGGTTAGGTTACGTTAGGTTAGGTTAGGTTATCAAGAACTTACCTCTCTTAAAAAGTTGTTATAATCGACGGCGGTTGCATGACCACTCAAAAATAAATTATATGAAAAACGGTACACAAACTGGAAAAGGTCCGCGAATTTTAATGAAAATCGGTATACTAATGTAGTTTTGGTCACTGATTTAAAAAATAACTTTCTTGTTTTGGAGAAATGAAAAACAAGCATGTTAAAACACATTAATTATTTAAAGTGCTCTAACTAGCTTAAACTAGTTACAGAGGATTGTGTTAAATTTAGCGAGTCACAAACTGCTACTGTTTATGAAAAAGTGCTCTAAGTGTGGGAAAGTGTGTTCCTTTGATAAAAGTACTCAGTTCTTTCGTTGCCAAAAGCGTCGGTCAAACGGTAAAAAGTGCAAGTTTACGAAGAATACGTTTTTTGAAGGATCTTGCCAGATCTGTAAAAGTAGCAGAAAAAAAATCAAGAATTAATGCCCAGTTAGGTCAATTGAATGCCCGGTTAGGTCAATTGAATGCCAGGTTAGGTCAACTGTACGCCCTTGACGATTAGTTAGGTTAAGTCATGATATTTTCGTTAAAAACACATTAATTATTTAAAGTGGAGTTTTGGTCCAGTTTGTGCAGAGCAAGCTTTAGGTAGTACGACTGTGACTGTGATTGATACAGGTAAATTTGTGCTGCCTCAAAGTTACGGTGCTTCTTGCTTCTGAAGAATCATGCACTTGACTGATAATAACGGATTTGGGTATTCTTTAAACTGGAATAACACGAATCATTGTTGCTTTCACTGGTGATGAACTACGGACGGAAACTTCGTCAGCACATTGAAACCCTCTTTGTTTGGCATTGCTACTGCGAGCTGCACATACCTTAAATGGGCGGAATAATATTCTATGTAAAAAAATATTAAATTTTTCATCTTACTTCCACTTAGCTGCAATTAAAATGTCTTAAGCACTGATATATATATATATATATATATATATATATATATATATATATATATATATATATATATATATTATAACTGCAAACACGCAGTATAATTAACGTAAAGAACGACGCTTTGTATAGGAGAATTATCCGCGCAAGATGAGAGCGAAAGAACGAAACAAATGAAAAAATGAGGTACCCACCCGGGAATCGAACCCGGGATCTTCCGATTGCCGGTCAGATATGATAACCACTACACCACAGGCCTCATCCAAACAAATGTCGTAATTCCTCTACATATGCGCAGAAACCAATCTGACCGGCAATCGGAAGATCCCGGGTTCGATTCCCGGGTGGGTACCTCATTTTTTCATTTGTTTCGTTCTTTCGCTCTCATCTTGCGCGGTTAATTCTCCTGTACAAAGCGTCGTTCTTTACGTTAATTATACTGCGTGTTTGCAGTTATAATGTATAAATTTACGGCATGCGGGAGGTGCCCCTTTGGGGCATTGGTTTCTGCGCGTATATACAGGAATTAAGACATTTGTTTGGGTGAGGCTTGTGGTGTAGTGGTTATCATATCTGACCGGCAATCGGAAGATCCCGGGTTCGATTCCCGGGTGGGTATCTCATTTTTTCATTTGTTTCGTTCTTTCGCTCTCATCTTGCGCGGCTAATTCTCCTTTACAAAGCGTCGTTCTTTACGTTTATACAGTATATATATATATATATATATATATATATATATATATATATATATATATATATATGAAAAAGTTTAGTATAAGTTTAGTATCTATCGGGAAAAAAAAAATTTGTCCTACGTACACTTTTACTCGGGACATGACACCCCCACAAAGAAGGTAATTTTTTCTTCAATGTTTCTCCGCGCCCTCAGGATCGCCAGTCCGGAATACATCGATGCCGTATTGGAAAAAATCAACGGTATTGGAAGTGATCTGTGTTATCCATCTGCGTTTATGGAATCTTGTCTCAACAAGGCAAAACGAACTTTCTATCGTGTGAATAATAACACTCATACTTTGTCAAAAAATATTTTTGTACTTCCATTTTTACCGGGCTTTTTAGGCATTGCTAATGTATTTAAACTTTTGGATACTAATGTAGCATTTTCGTATAACAATATTGTGAAAAAATATCATAGTAAAAAATAGCCCTACCAATAATTCAGGCATTATCTATAAAATTGGTTGTAAACAATGTGATTCCTTTTACATAGGTCAGACGGGAAAGGATTTGCACACACGTATAAAACAGCATCAATATTCCGTTAGTACAGGACAGTCGTCCAGTGCCCTTTTTGTCCATTTGTCAGAGTTATCCCACTGTATTGATTGGAATAATGCTTCAGTTTTATTTCACTCTAGCAACATTGTTAATAGAAATATTCTTGAGTCTGCCATTATCCAATTTACAAATAACTTCAACATAAGCAAAGGTCTTTTTCAACTCGATCCTGTTGTTTTGAATTCCTTCAGAACAGATTTAGATAAGAAGGGTAGAACGCTAAATCTTTGGTACCCGGTCGATTCGCCGACGGACGTTTTGCCGACAGACGATTCGCCGAACGGACGATTCGCCGAATGGACTGTCATTAATATTTCTATGACAAAATACACACACATGTTATTAAAGGTTATTATTAAATGTTATTGAATTATTTTGTTAAAATATTAAATTATGTTAAATTGACAGTTATAGACGTTTGACGTAAAAACATAGATACCTTTTTTAAATAAATTTATATCGATAATACTATATAAAATCTTTATCTATCTATATATATATATATATATATATACTGTATATATATATACCATATGTCCCACAAAAAAGTACACCCAACTTTAGATTGTACTAACTCCTCCAAAAATTGAGATATTTTGGATCTGTTTGTTTGATTTAATATAGCAAATTATTCTTTGGTAACGTTCAAAATTTATTCATGTTTAAACGATTTAGTGTTTAAGCATCTGCTTTTAACTGAAGGGTACAACAAAATGGATTGCGCAAAATTGGTCAATGAAAAAATAATGTGTGTACTATCGATGTAATGAAAAGACAAATACATAATAATAGATACTTTAACATAATTTTAATAAGATACAAAGCAGATTTTTCTTTATTCCTTATTGCAAAAGTTATGCTTAGTTTCGTTTTCTTTCAACATGACCGCCATTCCTATCGATACAAATCTGGAGTCGAGCTCTCATCTTCCCCATCACTCTTTTGATAAGATCTGGATTGTCTTTTAACAAGTTGATTTCAGCTGTGATGCGAGTCCTCAAATCATCTAAATTGATAGGTTGTGATGCAAATACTCTATTTTTCAAATGACCCCATAAAAAGTAATCACACGGGGTCAAGTCAGGGCTTCTGGGAGGCCATTCAATGTCATGGCCTGTAGCAATTACTCTTTGGTGGAAGACTTCCTGCAAGCGTTCCTTCACAATAACTCTCCTGTGAGCAGGAGCTCCGTCTTGCACCCACCAAATACGATTAAATCGGTTTCCATAAGTAATACGTATTTGTGGAAGGATTTCTCGGTCTATCATTTCTAGGTAAGCTTCACCATTTAGATTACCATCGTAAAAGACCGGGCCAATTACCGCTCCATTACCGCACAGTCCTACCCAGAGAGACAGTTTTTGTCTAGAGTTATTCTTTTCGTAGATATGATTGTCAGGTGGATGATTTTTTGGTGCATACTGACGGCAGATACTGACTAGACCATTCATAAAAAAGGCCGCCTCATCTCCAACCACTAATTGTTCCGTGAATCTTTCTGGTTTTTCAAGAAACCACTGGGCAAATCTTAGGCGGCGAGGTAGATCTCCTTCAATGAGTTGATGTCGAATTTCCATTCTGTATGGGTACAAATTCAAATCCTCACGAATTATTCGATGAAATGACATGCGTGAGAGTTCTGTACCATTTCGCCTGGTGGACACTTTTGGATGTCTCTCTAATAAATGCCGAACATGCTGAATGTTCTCGTCTGTTTTTGCCGTCTTCGGATGGCCTGAACGTCCTTTGTTCAAATTGAGGACCGTTCCTTCTTCTTTGTATTTCCGAACATTCTTCAAAATTGTATGTTTAGTTGGAGAAGCTCTATCGGGAAATTGCAGTTCGAAGGTATTCTGAACTTGTTTTAAGCTTTTAGTTTGCAGATAAGTTGCGACCATGAGAACGCGCTGCCTTCGTGTAAACTGCTTGATAAGGGTTTCAAAGTTATTTATAAATTTAGTAATTCAGATTTTTCATTTATATGTATGACTCGTATCTTAGATACAAAAGTTCGAATTATTTAAAAAAAATATTTGCAATATCCTTCGACGTAAAAAGTAGCACATTGGTTAAAGCAAGAGGAGCTATCTGGCTGGGAGAAATGATCTACAGATCTACAGAAGCTAAGGCTAACAAAGACCCTAAGATCCACTCTAAGGTTAGCCCGAGAGAAAGGAAAGAGTAGCGGGTTAAGAGAAGAGAAGAGAATAAGGGGTTAAGTAAGAGCAACACCTATCACTCATGGGTTAACATTCATTCAGAAAAAGAGGAAAAGTGTCTCACCATCATCATCCGCCGGCCACTGCCGACAAGTCAGAAAAATAGTCGGAGAGAATAGGAGAGGGGTGAAAGATGAAAAGAAGTAAAATAAGAACGCTTACAAACCATGCAAACACAGTCTTAACTCACTGTCATACCATGCAAACACAGTCTTAACTCACTGTCATACCATGCAAACTACAAACATGCAAGAAAAGAGTTAGAGACATACAAAGTAAGGAGAGGATAAGAAGGAAAAAAAAAAAAAAAAGTAGGTAAAGTTAAACAAAAAGTGGGTTAGTTTACGCTATGAGCTACATCTACATTCGTGTTAGTCTAATTTTTTTTTTTTTTTTAATAATTTTATTGCTGGCATCACACGCTGGCATGTCACAAGCTGGCATTCATCGTCAACAGACTCATCCTCGAGCACCACCACCAGAGCTTCTGTTGCTAACTTTGTTGTTTTTTAAATTAAACAACGTTAATACCTTTAAAATGTCTGTCAAGACGGTTCTTAAACATATTAACGCTGGTAGAATGAACGACTGACGCGGGAAGATTATTCCATTTACCAATTACTTTAAACGTAAAGAAGTTTTTAGCGATACTAGTAATGAAACGTCTGCCACGCAACTTAAATCCGTTATTGCGAGTATTACTATTATCGAAAGTGAACAATTTGTCAAAATTTACGTTATCGATGTTATTAACGATTTTGAAAACTTCAATAAGCTCCCCCCTTAATCTTTTAGTTTCGAGTGAATACAGGTCTAACTCTTTAATCCTATCTTCATAAGGCTTATTGCGCAATGACGGAATAAGTTTCGTGGCACGACGCTGAACCCTTTCTAACCTATCAATATCCTCACGCAAGTACGGGCACCAAAACTGAACGGCATATTCTAAATGAGGCCTGACTAGGGACTTGTAGAGGGGCAATATAATATCCTTCGATTTAAATTCGAAATTACGCGCTATGAAGCCTAACATCCTATTAGCTTTTGCGCAAGACTCCAGGCACTGGTTCTAACCTTTAAATCTTTAGTTATGCGTACGCCTAAATCTACTTCCTCGTCAACGCTCGCTAACTCCCTATCATCCATCGTGTACGCGTAATTATTGTTGCGAGAACCTATATGCAAAACTTTACATTTATCTACGTTAAATTGCATCTGCCACTTATCCGTCCACTCCATAATCCTATCTACATCGTCTTGGATCCTATTTCTATCGTCCTCGTTAACAACCTTACCGCCTATTTTAGTATCGTCCGCGAACTTTGACACGTTACTAGTCAATCCTACATCTATGTTGTTAATGTAAATTACGAATAACAATGGGCCTAACACTGAACCCTGTGGGACACCGCTACCTACATCTAACCACCCCGATTCACTACCATTAACTACGACCCTCTGCCTCCTAGCACGAAGCCATTCTTTTAACCAGTTAGCTACCTGACAGCGTATACCGTGCGCTTTAACCTTCGCAATTAGTCTCCTATGCGGAACTGTATCGAACCCATTTTGCTGTACCCTTCAGTTAAAAGCAGATGCTTAAACACTAAATCGTTTCTTCTTCTTCTTCTTCTTCCGCAGCTTAACATGGGGTCGCTGTTTTTGGTTCGTCTTCTCCACTCTCCTCTGTCGTATACCACGTCCTCCTCCAAGTCCTTCTCCCTGATGTCCGCCACCACACAGTCCCTCCATCTCGTCTTCGGTCTTCCTCTTCTTCTCCGTCCCGGCAACTCCATCTCCAGCACTCTGCGCCCCACATACTCCTCCTCTCTTCTCCTGACGTGTCCATACCACCTCAGCCTGGCCTCCTGCACCTTCTTAGATGCTTCCGCCACCTTCACTGTTCCTCTTATATGCTCATTTCTGACCCTATCCCTCCTCGTCACTCCACACATCCATCTCAACATCTTCATTTCAGCCACATCGATTTTTCTTTCATTGCTCTTCTTCATTGGCACAGTCTCCATTCCATACAACATTGCCGGCCTCACCACTGTTTTGAATACCTTTCCCTTCAGTTTCACTGGGACCCTCTTATCACAGAGCACCCCTGATACGTCTCTCCAGTTCTTCCACCCCGACTGTATTCTACAGTTTATCTCTCTCTCTGCTCCCCCCTCTGCATCCACTGCTGACCCCAAGTATTTAAAATACTCCACCGTCTTAACACGCTCTCCACTCAATGTCACTTCCCCTCCTCGGTCCTGCTGCACATCACATCTCATATATTCGGTCTTCTTTCGGCTAATTCTCATCCCCCTACTTTCCAACGCCTCTCTCCAATTTTCCAACTGCTGCTCCACCTCCTCTTTCGTCTCCCCACTCAACACAACATCGTCTGCATACATCATGCACCACGGCGCCTCCCCTCTAATCCTGTCCGTCAACACATCGAATACCACATTGAAAAGGAAGGGGCTCAAAGCTGATCCTTGGTGCAGACCAAACACTAAATCGTTTAAACATGAATAAATTTTGAACGTTAACAAAGAACAATTTGCTATATTAAATCAAACAAACAGATCCAAAATATCTCAATTTTTGGAGGAGTTAGTACAATCTAAAGTTGGGTGTACTTTTTTGTGGGACATATATATATATATATATATATATAATATATATATCTTTCTCGTGTATATTGTATAATTTAAAACTCGTTTTAGACCATGGAATTCACTTTGACGGTGTCCGGCGAATTTGTCTACAACAATTTGTCTAAAGATACAATTCATCTACAACAATTTGTCTACAACAATTTATCTACAGATACAATTTAACTACAATAATTTGTCTACAGATACAATTTGTCTAGATAAACTATTACTAATATTATTTAAAAAAATGACGATTGGTTAGGTTAAGTCATGATATTTTCGTATGTTTTAATAGTAAACTAACGAAAATACCATGACTTAACCTAACCAATCGTCAAGGGTGTACTAACTTTTTATGGCCTTTCTCTGAATCAATAAATTGAAGAGGCATTGTGGGTTATTGAACAGTGAACAATGTAAAAGTTCCAGGATGACTGCAATTTTAAGTGCGAAAACCTAAGACATAAGTTACTAAGATTTAAAAAAGGCAACAAACGAACAAACGTTTCAGAATAGCTTAAACTATAAAGGCACAAACGCAAGACTTAAATTATAAAAGTTAACAACTATAACTGTCAATTTAACATAATTTAATATTTTAACAAAATAATTCAATAACATTTAATAATAACCTTCAATAACATGTGCGTGTATTTTGTCGTAGAAATATTAATGACAGTCCATTCGGCGAATCGTCCGTTCGGCGAAACAGCCGTCGGCGAATCGTCCGTTCGGCGAAACGTCCGTCGGCGAATCGACCGGCCACGAAATCTTTGGTAAACTTGTATGCTACTCTAATAACTTTTATTTTTCAATTTATTTTTATATACAGCGAACCTTAAAGAAGAAGAAGGGCAGAGTGCTAAAACCCGGGCAGATTTCCAGTATAAATTTGTATTTTTTTATTTTTTTTTTATAACATTGGTTGGAAACAATTCATTTGATCTTGTGCTAAAAATCGATAGTTTTTCCTTACAATTTGTATGCTCCTCCCACAATCCTTTAATTTTTATTTTTTTATTTTTATTTTTATTTCTCCGTTTATTGTATATATATATAATATATAATATATATATATATATATATATATATTTTTTTTTCTGTAACCTATATAGGCTGTAACTCTTTATGTACTTCAGTGTTCCTGAAGATGTCATTAGACGAAAGCGCTTGAGCACCATTCTGTGTTTCCTTTCCTTCGTGGTTTTATTCATCATATCATCTATATATATATATATGGGCTACGTCGTGGCCAATGTCGTAACACCGCTTCCCGGAGATCAGAGAAGTTAAGCGACATTGGGTCTGGGTAGTAGTTGGATGGGAGACCGTCCTCCGCGCCCAGATTATGTAGCGACCCGTGGTTCGGATCCCACGTAAAGCTGTAGGTCCCCTCCGTCATATAACCTTAGATGTTGCAAAGGAGGTTAAACACCCATATATATATATATTATTCACGTTTGTGTTTACAAAAAATATTAATTTTCTTTGCTTTCTGAGGGAGGAACTGATGAAGCTCCGCGCCACCCACTTTCAGTCCAGCCTGCGATGTCCTAATTGGTTGAATGATATGGGTATGTTCATTACTTATAATACATGATGTATAAACGTCTTTCATAAATCGCAGGAGTGTATTCTTGAGATGAAAGTAAAGAAAAAAGACCATATAAACATAAGTCGAGAAACTCGTAGGTTTCGAGCTATAACACGCGACAGAAAAATGACATTTCTAAAGATTTTTTACTTTTTATGTAAATACACAAGCAAATATACATTTGCTTCATTACAGCAAATGTTCGAAATTCTTTCCTTCTTCTTGAATGCATGCCTCAGCACGTCGCACCAGTGATTGTCTGACACATTCAAAAATTCCTGGAGTATTGTGGATCGTTTCGCAATTGTCTCGAACTCGTTGCCACAATTTTTCACGTGCTCGGACTTCTGTAACATAGACTAAGCTTTTTAAATGACCCCACAAGTAATAAATAATCAAGAGGATTTAAATCTGGTGATCGAGGTAGCCACGGAATAGGACCACCGCGCCCTATCCATCTGTCAAAATACACAGCATCGGGATACAGTATTCTCTCGTTAAAGGGCTAAATGAGCTGGTGCACGAATATGCATGAACCACATTAGTCGTCGTGTTCTGATAGGCACAGCTTCAAGTAGCACTGGCAAAGTCTGCTCAAGGAAACGCCTATACGAATCTCCAGTCAGTCGATGCGGTAGCAGATATGGGCTACGTAAAAAATCTTTCGGAGTTTCATTTTTCTGTCGCGTGCTATAGCTCGAAACCTACGGGTTTCTCGACCTATGTTTATGTGGTCTTTTTTCTTTACTTTGTCTCAAGAATACACCCTGCGATTTAGAAACATTATGCATCACTCTGTATAACGAAATTTACAAACCGTCCCTACACAGTTTTAAGCGGAGAACAATTCAGCACTGAAAAAAAAGCCCTACAAACTTACGTGTGATTTGGCCTTTGTCACACATCTGAATCTTGACCAACGTATTTAAAATATACGTGTGCATTTATTTATTATTATAGTATTTGCTTGAGCACCCGACAGAAAAGGATATAATTTTCAGAAATAATGTCTATTTCTTCCATACTCAACTGCCCCGTCCCTCCCGACGCATTGGCTTATTTATACAAACTTATTTATTTATTTATATTTTATTAAATTCACATTTTATATCATTTGAGACCTCTGACTAATTTTTTTTTAAAAAGAGATTAGTAATATGGTAGATTAATAGTAACTATACACTTTTACAGGGAATCAATATATAAATACAAGAGCAAAAGATACTCTACTAAATTTATTGGCTCTTTTCCTTTATAGCACCCCTAATTTCTTCTTTCCCGGTTAGGTCAACTGTACACCCTTGACAACAAGTTAAGTCGTGATATCACGATTTAACCTAATCAATTGTCAAGGGCGTACAGTTGACCCAACCGGGAAAGAAGAAATTGGGGGTGCTACACTGTAAAGGAAAAAATCCAATTTATTTCGTATAGTTGCAAAGATAAAGTGTGTGTATGTTATCTACTTTACTACAGCATATAAAATATACTTCATTACTAGGGGTGAAATCCATGCTTACATTGCATATTGGTCGGTCGTTGAACATCTTCGTAACATCAAAGGTCATGTGACGGAGGGGATCTTTACGTGGTATCACGAACCACGGGTTGCTGTATTATCTGGACGGAGAGGGCGGTCCCCCATTCAATTACAACAAGACTCAACGTCGCTTAACTTCGCCGATCAACGGCAAGCAGTGTTGCGACAATGGTCACGAGGTAGCCCTACTCTTCAGGTGAAATTAAAATTAACTCTATATTAACATAAATTCAAGCAATACACCAAAACCTTAACGGAAACTTTAAAAACGTTATATCTCAATATGCTTCATACAAAGCTTATCTAGACAGTACTCTCTCGGTTATTCGTGATTAAGGGGCGGTTCATGATGACTGATAACCCGATTTCACGGTAGTAGTATGCCCGAAAAAAGTAGTAGAGTGCAGAAATGTTACGTGGGCTGGCGGGAGGCGAGCCGCGGACGTAAACACCACGCCAAATCACGGTTAACTCGGTGTCAGGATCACGGATAAGTGCACAATGGTCACAATTAGCAAATTACGGTTAACTCAATTCGCGATTGAATGAATCACGGATAACCGCGTGAGTACTGTAACTAGATGAGTCACCCTCGCATTTTAACATGTAAATAATTTCATCAAACGATTTCGAATCGAAATTTTTAAGCCAGTGAAAGCATAACATTTGCTTTAAGCCGATGAGCCTTACATTTTGCGTGGAGCTTCACAAATTTGAACTTACTGCCCTTGGATGTAAAGCTCAAAATTTTGATGGCTGTGGTATTTTTGTAAATACATGCTCTCACTGGCTTTTCTTCGATTTCAGAAAAGTGTATGGAATTTTGTACGAGTGTGGCCTAACTAGATTTACGTAGCCTTTGATTGATATATGAATATTTCACTGAAGTAAATACTACACATTTCTTTTTATCATCGAAAAATAAATGATTACGCAACAACAGCCAAGATGAATGCACACAAAATTGGTAGAACTCCTGTTGCTATGGAAACTCCTTTGCCATTAGGTGGCTCAGCTTCTTGAAGAGCCATTTTGATGTCACCAAAAGTGCCGTTGTTCGGTTGAGGTTTTACTTGGAGGAGATACGTCAACAACGGGTAAACATCCACATTTTTGATCGGAGGAATGCGAGAATCTTTTCTGAAATCTTCAAAGACAAATACAAATATGTCACCTCCAATTAATGGAGCCACATTTCAACGCTTGATTCCTAACTTTATGTAGCCCATATTATATGGTTTGTTTTGTTTAGAGGGCAAATAAAATATGCAGAGTTGGGCACGTTACTTTCTATAAGTAACGGCGTTACCGCTACCGTTACATTGATAAAAAAGTAACGTCGTTACCACTTCAGTTACTTCTGTGAAAAAGTAATGCGTTACCACTACAGTTACTTTTAAGAAAAGACTAAAGATTAAAAAGCCTCAATAATACCAAATTATACTCTATATGACAAAAAAAATCAAAACAAACTCGAATCAAAAAATGGCCTGCCCAAAAAAAACTAATCTTGCAGATTTTTTAGGAGTGTGTTGTTCGATTTCAGGAACACTAGCTAATAAATAATACTAGCTAATAAATGATACTAGTCAAATGATCAGTTTGAAAGTAACGAGTAGCGAGTAACGATTGAAATCGCTCCAAAAAGTAGTGCCGTTACCATTTTCGTTACATCTCGAAAGTAACAGTGTTACCGCTACAGCTACTAAAAAGTAACGCCGTTACGTAACGGCGATAATAGCAACGCCGTTACTCCCAACACTGAAAATATGTACATATAAACTTCGTCATACCGAGTTTCTGCACTATTGTAGAGTATATAGAAATATAGAAAAATGAAGGCATCATCTTTGCACTTTTAAAACTCTCAATCGCCAAAAATTTTCATTTTTATGCCAATCACCACAAGCCTTTATAAATGTGATAAATAATGTTTACTTAAATAGGCGTTGTACTACCGGTTTGTGGCATAGTATCCATTACTGATTTTATTGTGGTTGACGCCAGACAATTTTATTTAATCTTAGAGGAGATCTCCATACAATTAAGACAGATATCGTACTGATCCTTTGTTACAGAATGTCCGCGTTATTGGTTTTATTCTGATTAACGCTAAACGATCTTATTTAACCCAAAGAGAGATCTCTATGCAACAGAAGGTTAAATGGAATAACGGTGGTTTATTTTTTTAAAGTAGAAAGGTGGGGCCAAGGGCGTGTGCACGCAAAAATGCCCCCTTTTATAAGAAAGAGAGAGCCAAAATCAACGTCTCCGAGGCTCACAATGCCATTTTATTTATTTTATAAATTTTGAAAAGATTGTGTAATGCGTTAAATGCATGTATGTGTAGTGAAAAATAGGGGGAGAAATGTGTGTTTGAGAGGATGCTGGACTGCTCACAGGGTAGATGAGACACAGAAAAAGATCAACTAAAGAGGACAGTGACAGGAGGAACGGGAACTGCAGCACTCCCTGTCTCCTGCCTAACGTTCCCCCTGGAGTACTTCCCCGTTCGATTGGTGTCTACAATCTCTTCCTATTAAAACTAAAGGCATCAAATTCTAAATATTTAAGTTAGATTAACTTTTCATCTGATACTCTAAACCCAGTAAACAGTTTACAGTGTTAATCCTGTTTTTTTCCTCGGAAAACGAAAGTAAGTGTTAACGCCTCGTACCTGGTCCACTAGCAAAAAAGATTGCTCTCATTTTCTCTTCTCTCGGATCGAACCCATGCGCTCCGTAAAATACGAAATTGTCGTTCCTCGTAGGAATTTGGGCAGGGGAGCGAGACCTCATAATCCAAGTGTCTAACAGGAAAATGAAAATTTTGAGTTATACGTAGATAAAACTACTTTTACACAATTGTAACGAATCTTCAACAGAGTCTTGTGTAAAATTTAATGAAATGTAATGAAAAGTTTATTATTATTATAATAGGGTGGGTAAAAAAGTGACCCCTTAGAGGTAAACTGTCATATTAAAAAAAGTAAGGGGACTAGAGAGCTCCCAAACTTCATAAATGCTTACCTTAGCATATTGTTCATCTTAATTGAGAAGTTGCTCGATGTGTCCCCCTTCCTGCTCAACGCAGACCTCCAAACATGGACGCCACTGATCAATACACCTGTTTACATATCGTTGAGACACCTTCTTCCAGCCGAGCAGAATTCTTTCGCGTAATTCATCTATGTCTCTTATATTGGTACCAGGGATGTAAACTTTGGACTCAGGGCTTCCTAAACACCGTAATCTAGTGGTGAAAGATCGGGGCTACTAGCCGGCCACATATTGGGTTCGATAAAATCCGGTGTTTCATTCTCAAGGAATGTGACAGTTTGGCGTGCTCTGTGAGCAGGGGCTCCATCTTGTTCGAAAGTATATCTTTCACTCTATCTAACTGATATTCGACGAATTAGTGGTGAAAGATATACTTTCCAACAAGATGGAGCCCCTGCTAACAGAGCACGCCAAACTGTCACATTCCTTGAGAACGAAACATCAGATTATATTGAACCCAATATGTGGCCGGCTAGTAGCTCCGATCTTTCACCACTAGATTATGGTGTTGGGAAGCCATGAAGTCCAAAGTTTACATCCCTGGTACCAATATAAGAGACATAGATGAATTACGCGAAAGAATTCTGCTCGGCTGGGAGAAGGTGTCTCAACGATATGTAAACAAGTGTATTGATCAGTGGCGTCCACGTTTGGAGGCCTGTGTTGAGCAGGAAGGGGGGCACATCGAGCAACTTCTCAATTAAGATGAACAACATGCTAAGGTAAGCATCTATGAAGTTTGGAAGCTCTAGTCCCCTTACTTTTTTAATATGACAGTTTACCTCTACGGGATCAATTTTTTTACCCACCCTGTATATAACAATAACAAGTTCGTAATTTACCAATATCAGCTTTGAGAAGAATATCATGAATATATTTATTGTTCTTGAAGTGAAGATCATCAGGGATGTCATCATGGAGATAAACCTGTACTCCTGGCATAGGTTTCAGCGCTTCATAAACCTGTTTATAGAGTAAAAAAGTTAAAGATGAAACACTAACTGATCTTTCTATTTTCTCCTCTTTGCCTGAAGTGAAAACCACAAACCTTATCTACGTGTCCTTCTTTGACCTTGATGTTGGAGAATGCTCCTGCGTCTGCCACATTTTCAACATACTCCGTTAGAAGGTAGTCGTCCAGTTCGACTCTTTGAACAGTTCCTGGCGCTGTAGTCACCATACCATGATCACTCACGACTATAATATTTACTGTAAAATGAAAACATTCTATAATTAAGTTTACTATTTAAACTCATTCATTAGAATTTAACTTTAACACTGAATGAAATAAAAGACATATGCAGGGTGTCCCAGAAGTCCTGCCCCCAAAGGATAATAGTGTGCATTATAGGGCAGGACTTTTGGGACACCCTGTATGTGTGAACGGTGATTACCTTCATCTGCTGATTTAATGAATTTTGAAGACATACCTTGGTCAGTCATTTCCATTTCCTCAATCCTTTCAAGCAAATAGACAAAGGTTTCGTCAAGTTTTTTTACAGCTTCCTTCATTTCTTCAGTTTCAGGTCCGAAAGCATGGCCTACGGTATCCACATGTGAAGTGTACACCTGTAAAATATAAAGACAACCATTGTCTTTCCACGTGAGTTTTGCCTGTCTGTTTGGGGAAAAACCCGAACTGAAATATGTTCCTGAATGCTAAAGGTTATTTTAGGAGTATTTCATTTAATTAATAATTACGTAATGAAGAAAAGCTTATCAGTAGAAGATAAAAAATAGAGACTAGTCTTTAATTAATAAAAATTAATGAAATATGCATTGTTTTCATTTTACATTAATTTTGAAGTTTTAAACTGCGGTACTTAATATTTAGATTTTAATTATTTTTATTTAAATGACCTGCGCTCACAAATTACATTTTAAGATCAGAATATGATGTAAACACGATAATGATAGTTGTTTCCTCTGTTAAAAATAATACATTTTTAAAATTAATTTCCTGAGCAGTGGATGTAAACTTGCCTCCCTCGAGAGTTTCGTGGAAGAGGTAGAAATTGCCCCTCTCAAATTTATACATTGCTTCAGGTAAATTGAGCATTCTTTCAATTCAATCAACTCCTTACTTAGAGTTTAGTCATCATTTATCATTGAATAAGGTAAAAGTTATATGTAATTTAGTTAACCCACGAAATCACAGACTGTCCCAAGTCAAATCTGAGAAAAAGGGAGGGGCCTCAATGATGAAATCCCCTACACGCAATTCATTTGACTGAACTCAGTTTTTCATTTTAAAGGGGACATATTAAATTTCCGTGGTTGATGGCGATACCGCCTGTATCATTGCATTATGTTGGAATCCAACATCCATCGATTCTTGCTGCGGGCTTGTGTTGGATGAAGGAAGTCACAGCATCTTCGATATTGCAATGATTACATTTATAAGACTGTATTTATATTTGTGTCGATTAATCCGGACTTGTGCCTCAGATTATTGTCTTCCTTGGCTTATATACTATACATGAGACATTCCTAGGAAGAAGTGGCTAAGTGACAAAACTAAAAAACGCCAGTAAACGCAGTTAAAGTTTGTAGCAATTTGAAAGTGAAATAACTTTTTAACTTTTAAGATATTTCGCCGAAATAAAATATATACTCGTATATATAAATTTATAAAACTTAAATTACCTGAATGAAATCATAGCCTTCTTCCAACTTATCCAGAGCCTTTTCGACATTTGTTCTGAAACTTTCGGAACCAACAGTTTTGACGAAAGGTTCACAAAACTCAGGCGTAATTCCATCGAAAGGAACGTCACATAGAGACCAAAGAATGACAGCAGTTTTCACATTTGCCTTAGTCGTTGTTGTCCAAATTGGTTCTGCTGTCCACCACTTTAAAAGTATTTGTAAGATTTACAGCCGAGTCTTCTTTCAGTATATAGTATGGAACTAACCGTTATTTCAGTAACGAGATATACTCGTATAAATGAAGAGGGGATTAAGGTCACATTAAAAAACAATTAGTTTATTTAAGGTAGAAGAGCCTCTGATCTCCCAGTGCAAATAATAACAGAAAGGCGAAAAGGCACATCTATATATATTTGGAGAAGGAAGGGACCGGAGAGGGGTAAAAGGTAATAATAATGTTTGGGGGTTGTTTAGCCCCCTTCGTAACAACAATTAGAAGACATATGACGGAAGGGACCTACAGCTTTATGTGGGATTCGAACCACAGGTTGCTATATCATATGGATGCAGGAGGCGGTAACCCAGCCAGCCAACTACTAAAGAGATCCAAAATCGTTTAATCTCGCTGATCTAATGGGACGGGTTGTGACGCGGCCACAACATAATCCGGAAGTAAAGGATTGAGGAAAAGTGGTCAAAAAAGAAAAAGAAGTCACTTGAGGAGGTTAATATCAGATACAGAAATTAAAAGAGTACAAAGAAAAGTGGAAACACAATATAAATACAATCTTGGGAAGAAACAATAACATCGATAATGGTTATAATCTGAGAATCTCCTCTAGTCACTTCTCACCCTTTCTGATGTCATTTCACCAATTCTTTACCTTTTCCCGTGCCATTCTACGATTTTTTCCCTATAGAAATAGTTAATTTTCTCAGCTCAGCTGACTTTTAGAACGTGGCGACAGAATCTGCCCATCGAAAAGCTATTTAAATAAGGTAGTGTCAAGTCTATTCCATATGTCTGTGAATTCGAGTACCTTAAATAGACCAAATCTGTTGTGTTATGACTTTCATTTCCTATAGATTATGGAACAATTTATATAATATTAATCGACGTTAATTCGATATAGCAAATGAAACATATACCTTTTTTCGCCTTGTGCCATTTTTATCAAACAGTGAGAACACATCCTGATCATGGGAGTCGTAGAAATTATTACCCACAATTCCGTGTGACTCGGCCCACAAACCGGTTACGAGCGTTGTCCAATCAGGGAAAGAAACGGAAGGAAAAATTGCGGTCATATATTCTGCTCGGACGCCATTTTGCAAAAGTTTGGAAAATCCAGGAAGCGCTTCAGCGGTTTGATCATCCACGTAATCGTAACGAAATCTAGGGAGAAAAATGTTAAAATAATGAATATATAGTGATTGTTATTTTTCTCTTTGATTGAGTTCAGAATTCCAGCTGAGCATCGAACAGCCAAGCTCTGAAGAGCTAACCTTAACTTACCTAAGCTAAGCTAGACTAAAACAGACTCTAGGAACCTGGGCGTCCTATTCGGTCCTACTTTAGGGTTGTTGATTCGACTCGGGCCTACTTTAAGCCTCAGTTAGCATAAATTAAAAGGGAGCACTATTTGTGGTCTCCTTTCTAAACCTTGCAATAAACCACAATCGAACTTGCATCATTGCACGGTGCAACAATCCTGTATCTAGACCACCAAACTGAATTGCAAAAGAGCTCTCTATAAGACTACACCCTATCAGCACTTTCAACAAAAGTTAAAATGTTAAAATAGAAAGTAGTAGAAAGGACGCTGCCAGCACCCAAAAATGATGCCACAAGAGCCAAAAAAAAGTTGACTCTAATATAAATGACAATTTTTCACTTACCTTACAATTATGAGATGAATATATGTACCTTAACCTAATATATTCAAGCAATGCTACATTAATCAGCCTAGCCATCGTATCGCTTTGGGATAATACTGGCTCTTGTTCTTCTAGATTTTCTAAGTGATTGATAAATCACTTTACCTGCATTTTTAAAAAAATTTGTAATATAAGAGCTACTGCGACTGAAGTGGTTTATTTTGGAAGGATAATCGTCAAAGTTTTGCATAAGGTATTCCAAGTTTTAGGGGTTTAAGTGCTAAAATTAGCAGTCAGAGCTCCATACTTGCTGAAACAAAAATTTAAAACTAATTTCGCGCTCTTTGCACGGGTTTGGAGCGGACTCACACGCCGCTCGTTATTATAGCAACGTATTACGTATTAGACTATTGGTTACTATTCACTGACTTGTTCATCCTAAGAGTACCAACATGCAGTGGAGAAAAAAACCAAATATTTATATTACCCTGTTGTGGGCCCATACCCACAAAATGCGGTTTAGTAACTTGTTACTGGGTTAACTTAATGCACAGTTACAACATACCCAATTATTGTCTGAGTTTTAAAATATAGTTTTTTTTTATTTATTACATTTTCTTTTATGTAAGTTCGGGAGGAGAACGCCGCTCCGGCCAAACAAGCAATATCATACCGAAGCGGGCGCTCGCTGCCCTCAGGCTCCCTACACCGCTGGTAAGTTTTACTTTGATGTAACTGTGAACATAGGTAAAAACTAACAATTTATGAGGTGAAAAATTGCTATCTGGCCAGACTAGCACAGCTACCAACTGTTTTGTTCAGAGACCTTCCTGAGCTGCCTTTCCTGGCCAACTGTGTCCAGAAGGCTGACCATTTATTCCATCCATCGGAAGTTTTAGAAACTGGTACTGGGTTCGATCGTCGTCTTTTAGGCCGACCACTAACAAAAGGAAACGTTAAGCAAATCGAGGAGGCCTTCCAGGCTACCCAGATAAAGTTAATTAAACTGTGCGTCAAAGGCTGTAAATTTCAGTTTGTAAATAAGTTTCATGCTATGTTCTTTGGATAAGCAATGGGGAATTCTCTCTCACCTACGTTACCTAATTTATAGATGGATTTTTTTAAACCAGAATTTACCCTCTAATGGAAACTTCAGCATTGGTATCAGTATATAGAGATGTCTTATGTCTCTGGCCTGATAATTTGGATGCTGATGAATTCCTTGATTATAAAGTTAGAGTAAATACTTAGAATGTTTGCTTTTCCATGCTAAACATAGTACTAGTTCGTGTAGCGTATAGTTATTAGATATTTAGATATTTGGTCGATTAATTAGAGTAGCCGAAATCCATATTGGGCTCCAAATAAATCGCCCGACAGAGCATACCACCACATAAAAGTTTTTTTTATAAGTGAGGTTTGGTTAGGTTAGATTTATTTGGAGCCCAATATGGATTTCGGCTAATATAATTAATCGCCAAAATATCTAAATACCTGATGAGTCTATAAGCTAAACGAACTAGTTCATGTTTAACTATTATTTATAATTTATTTATAATTCTATTTACCAAAACCACTTATTCATGGTACAAAGGCTATTGGAGTTTATTGATCATTTTATTTTTTTTTTAAATAAAACAAAAAATTGTCCACTACTATTAACTTTTACCAGGACGCCTCCCGGCAATGCTGAGACTCCACCGAGTCGTGGGTTCGGAACTTCGGACCTCAGTGCTGCCTAGAGCTGAGCGGTTGTCTTTTCTGTGCAGATTACACGAGCCGTTTAGATGTGTATAAACGAGCATATGACAGACAGACAGATAGATATCATTATCATCATCATTCCCTATATATATATATATATATATATATATATATATATATAAAATTATATATATATATATATATATATATATAGAGAGAGAGAGAGAGAGAGGAGAGAGAGAGAGAGAGAGAGAGAGAGAGAGAGAGAGATGAGGAAATTAAACAGACTGCATATTATGCTCCAGATAGACAGGAAATTCAGAGAAGCACGAAAGCGGTCGATTTGGGGGTAATAATAACCGAGGATGTCAAATTCGAGACACAAAATCAGAAGCAATAAACAAAGCAAAAAGAGTAGCGGGACAGGTACTACGAACATTCAAAAGGAGGATACAAGACAGTAATGATTCCCCTGCCGAGAACACTGATCATACCAAAACTTGAATACTGCTCAGTTTTGACGTCCCCATATAAAAAGGAAGAAATTAATAAACTAGAAGAAACGCAGAGACATTTCACAGCCAAGATTGATGGCTGCAAAGAATTCAACTACTGGGAAAGACTGAGTAAACTAAATCTGTACTCCCTGGAAAGAAGAAGAGAGAGGTATACTATAATCTACATATGGAAAATGATCGAAAAACTGGTACCAAACCTCAAACTAAACCCAATTACCACCCAAACAACGCTGGAAAATAGAAAAGGCAGAATGTGTAGTGTTCCCAAACTAAAGGCCCGACAAGGGACCTCAACATTGAAGGAAAATAGCTTGGTTGTCAGGGGGCCAAGACTTTTTAACGAGCTTCCAAAGGACCTCAGAAACGTTACAGGGGTCAAAGTTGAAGTCTTCAAGAGAAGACCAGATGCTTGGCTGAGGACGGTACCAGATGAGCCGGGTATACCTGGCTATATGCGGTGGAGAGGGTAAGAGAGCAACTCGCTCCTCCACCAAGCCAGGCCTACGTATAGGCGAGGCCACCATCTTGACCTTCGTATGAAGAAAGAAACCGACGCACGGAACCGCGACGAGGTTAACGAGGTATATTATACCTAAAATCTTGACAAAATACTAGATCAACCTAACAAAGGTGTTAGAGGGAGAAAAACATTAATACTTACCCATCTAGCATGATATAAATAAGTTTGTTTCTTGCATTTGGCTTTGAAACTGCAACGGAAATTGAAGAAAGGAAACACACTGCCCACACGAAGGGTATTTTGCCAATATTCATTGCGAATCTGTAATATAAAAATAAGAATGTTACTGTACTGTAACTGTTCAAAATACTTTATCAAAATACTGTAATTAACCTCTTTTGGACCACTGGGTCGAATTTGTACCGTTTCCAATACATGCACTCATAACTTAACCCTACTAAAACTTTGGTCGTTAAGAGGTTAATGATACTATTTGGTTTATCCCTACTGCTTCTATCTATCTGTCTAGCCTATTTACTAGTGATGTACCGATTAATCGGCATTGGCATCGGCAGAATCGGCCGGTTTTGGGGCATCGGCATCGCCAAATTTAGCCGATTCTCTCACCGATTCTTTAAAATTTTCATTACAAAACAAATTTATATTTATAGAAAATTGAACATACAAAAAACACTATTTATGATCATTTATACTCATTTGAAAGCGTAATTATATAAAAATATCTTATATTCACGAAAGCAGCAAAGCTTAATAAGTTAAGTTACCCATAAATTTACATTTTCTCTAACTATTAAAAACTATTGTAATCTCCTACTCTATATTAAGTTGTAGTTTATAATTTATGTTAAACCGTCTTATGTTAATTTTATTTTAAGTTTTAATTTTATAAACCCAAATTATACAGTATACCCATTTTTTTTTTATTCAAATTGGGCACCAGGGATTTAGTACTTTAAAGAAAAATCTTAACGTTGTTTACATTGTTGAAGAAAGAAAATACCTTTAACATAATGAAAACCAATTACTTTAAATAATGGTATTCAATTTATGAAACTAAAATAAAATTATTTTATCATTTTACTGAGTAATAAAACTATTTAACATCATTTTAGTTACGGTATATGAGTAACAAATTCTGGTGCTGTATATTGTGGAATGAGCTAAGGAAAAGCATTTAAACAAATGTGAAATGTAAAAATATGAAAATTGAAAGTTTTCACATTAGATTAGTAAAGTTTATGAAGGGAATTGATGTTTTAAAATATAGGCAAAGAATCGGCATCGGTATCGGTATTTTTCATGGAATCGGCATCGGCTAAATTTTGGAATCGGTACATCACTATTATTTACCTATACATATACAGAGGATTGACAAAAGTACTCGTAAATAAACACCACGTTGATTGTCCTCAATCAACGTGGAAAGGGGAAAGTAACACCATTCTAAATATATTGATTCAATAAATCTGTTATTATTTAATGACTTTTATTATCAAATAAAAAATTATGGAAAAATCGAAGGTGTCTATTTACTTTTGTCAACACTTTGTATATCTTCCTAACGACCGTTGCTATGCATCATTCTTGTCAATGAGCCAACACTTGACCATATTAATATACCTTCTCCTTAAACATATAGCAAAGTTCATAATGAGAGGACATCTACAGAAATGAAGCTTATGAGGATTTAATGAAGATTCTCTCTCTCTCTCTCTCTCTCTCTCTCCTCTCTCTCCTATCTCTCTCTCTCTCTCTCTCTCTCTCTCTCTCTCGTTGCCGATAGAATAGACAAACTGAGCGCGTTTAAGGCTCCTGGGCCAGACCAGTTTCTTCCCAGAGTGTTGCGAGAAGTGCGCGACCAGGTGGCTCCCCACCTGGCTACAGTCTTCAACAAATCGTTGGAGATGGGCCAGGTGCCTGGTGACTGGAGGGAAGCCAACGTGACCCCTATCTTTAAGAAAGGGGATCACGAAAGTCCAGGGAACTATCGTCCCATTAGTCTCACTTCAGTTGTAGGTAAATTATTAGAAGGGATAATAGCTGATAGGATCGTTGACCATTTGGATTCCTACAAGCTGCTTGGGGACTCCCAACATGGGTTTAGACGGCATAGGTCGTGTCTCACCAACTTGCTCGAGTTTTTCCACGTCATGTTGAGTGAGTACGATAAGAGTAGGGCGATTGATATACTTTATCTCGACTTTCAGAAAGCCTTTGATAAGGTACCTCACCGCTGGCTAATGGCGAAAGTGCGCGCGCTGGGTATCGGTGGGGAAATAGGTAGGTGGATTGAAAACTGGCTGAGGAATAGGCGGCAGAGGGTGGTAATTAAAGGGGCTAGTTCGGGTTGGGCCTCGGTCACTAGTGGGGTTCCTCGGGGTTCCGTTTTGGGGCCGCTGTTGTTTATCATTTACATAAATGATATCGACGGTGGCATCGTCAGTCGGATCGCCAAATTCGCTGATGACACCAAGCTTGGGGCCAATGTTGGGACGCCCGAAGCGATCGAGGAACTGCGTGCGGACCTAGGTAGGATAGGAGAGTGGTCCGAAAATGGCAAATGCCGTTTAACTTGGGTAAATGCAAAGTGATGCACATTGGCTACGCCAATCCCAAGTCGGACTACTCGATGTTGGGTAGTAATATCGAGGTGACTGATTTAGAAAAGGACTTGGGTGTGCTAATTAGCAGCGATCTTAAGTTTACGAAACAGTGTGTAGAGGTGGAAAAGAAGCCCAGAAACTATTGGGTTATATCAGGAGCAATTTCAGTTTCGGAACAAAGATTGTGCTCTCACTGTATAATTCCCTTGTTCGGCCGCACCTGGAGTATGCTGTGCAGTTCTGGTCGCCCACCCTCAGGAAAGATACTGAGAGGCTGGAGCGAGTGCAGGCGAGGGCCACAAAGTTAATCCCTTCCGTTAGGCATATGGGCTACAATCGACGGTTACGCGCCCTGAACTTGTTTTCGCTTGAAACTCGGAGGCTGCGCGGTCAACTGATCGAGGTTTTCAAGCTCTTACGCGGGTTGAACGATGTCGATTTTAGAAGTATGTTTAGTTTAAATGATAACCCAACTCGCAACAATGGTTGGAAGTTGGATTTGAAACGGTTTAGGACTAGTGTGTGTGGGAATTACTTTACGTATAAGATCTGTGACACATGGAACAGGTTACCTTCGGAAGTTGTGAACAGTTCCTCTGTGGATCAATTCAAGAAAAGGGTAGACGAAATCTTGCACACTATTTGAGTGTGTAAGACATTTAGGACCTCAGTCTGCGGAAATTTCTTTTCCTATAAAATAGTTAATATCTGGAACCAACTTCCCTCAGAGGTTGTTTCCAGTCAAAGTGTAAATGTGTTTAAAAATAGGCTAGACAAAGTACTGAATACTCTCATAGTTTAAGACTAAAACATAAGAAAACTCTGCAGGAGATCGCTTGCACGGTGTCTCTGTGAGCAAGCTAAATATAGAGCTATTTATATATTCTCCACTTTCCTGTAAAATTTCCTTAGCTACTTTTCCAGGGTCAAGGTATTTTCTTCAACCTTTTTCCGTACCTGCCTCTGGCAGGGAGGGAGCGGAGGGTGGGGAGAGAGCCTTCTACTTTTCTATCCAGTTTTCTACTACTGCTAGGATAGTTGAAAGAAAAATAAACTTTTACAAAATTTTCCCTGGCACCTCCTCGGTATGGGCCGCAAGGCCTTTTGAGGTACTTCTTTTCCTTGTAACTCCTTGTAACTCTCTCTCTCTCTCTCTCCTACCTACAATTTATTGTTTTCTTCTTCACATTTTGCTCTCTTGGTTACACTGACCAAAAAGGTTTGACAATATGTAAATACCATTTACGTCTGGTTCAATATCAGTGACATGAATATAGAAACATCGTGGTCAGGTTGAGACGCAGTTTTCCCTGAAATCAGCAAAGTTAATTAAGCGACATTGAGTAGTAGGTGGATGGATGTGTGAAACGTCCTCTGCGTTCAGATGATGTAATAACAGTAAAATGAACAGCGTCATATTTAACCAGTGGCATAAAACAGCAATAAGAAGAATTTCTCCCTAAATTTACTAAATTACTATGAAAGTCCAAACTATTACAGTTCACAGTCCTACACTAAAAACTCTCTTACGTAAATAAAAGTACCGTACTTGAGAACTGCTCAGGACGAGCTAATCTTACCGTTTATTAATTACTGTAGCTCTAATACACTTTAGAACTGTAATTAAAGAAGTTACATCATTAAAAATCATGATCACAGTTCACTTTCTTTCAATAATTTAATAAAAATTTACATTTATATTAAATGCAGGTATTTTCTAGTGGTTTATACACTTTTATTATTACTCTAATAAAAATAATACTTTTATTTTTTATACAGGGTGTACCATAAGTCCAGTCTCGGGAAAATGTATTTTAAATTAAATTTTCCTGAGACCGGACTTATGGACACCCTATATATATATATATATATATATATATATATATATATATATATATATATATCAGGTGCCCCAAAAATAGGTACGTAAAACATTGGAGTTTATTAACCTTATTAAACAGGAGGTTCAGTGTAATCTCCATTTTTTTTTCTGACAACGTTATACAAATGTTTGACATAATTTTTGGAAATAGCTCAGCTGGGATGTTGTTGATTACCTCATAGAGTCATAGACTTTGGTCTTTAGGTGTCTCAGGCTTGGTAGAATAGATCTTGTCTTTTATGTAACCCCACAAAAAAAAGTCAGGGAGTGTGAGGTCAGGCGAGTATGGGGGCCATTCTACTGGCTCGTGAAGGGAGATTAGTTGCCCGGAAAAATGCTTCCACAAAAAATTGCGAGTTTCACAAGCAGTATGTGGAGGTGCTCCATCCTGCTGAAACTACTGTGAATCTGGGGTAATGCATTTATTTCTTTTACGGGACAAAGGCCTTCTATGGCCTCATTTGGGTTATAGTCTATTGGTAGCAGTATCGTCTTTTTTTAATTTCTACAAAAGTTATTGCTTTAATTAAGTATGAAATAGAGAAAGAACAGTTTTAATATACAATATTTATTAGTTATTAAATAATGAAAGATCCGAAATGTATACATATACAGGGTGTACATAAAGTCAGGATCTATTTTTGTGAAGCACTTAGAAATTATATGGAACTCAATCATAAAATGATAAAGTGGTAACATTTATTAAATAATTAAAAGTAGGATTCGACGTGACGCCCATCAGTATCCCTGCACAGTAGGGTGGATCGATTTTACATTTTGTTTCGATTTCCATATTCTAATAGAGACAAAAACTTGCGCATGCATGAGAAAATAGCCTCTGCAAACTCTTAGCTTAATAGGTAATCATCTTCTGCCCCCGGCAGAGCGATGAAAATCATATTTTAGTAGTCAAAAACGTATTTTTAAACCCTAGCCTAGAGTCATAAAATTTTACGTGTGTGTTATTTCATGCCTAAGCAACGATATAAATGCTATGGGAAATATATAAATGCATTATTTAAGACAAAGAGCCGATCTGAAAATATGTATAATATACATATTTTCAGATCGGCTCTTTGTCTTAAATAATGCATTTATATTTCCCATAGCATTTATATCGTTGCTTAGGCATGAAATAACACACGCAAAATTTTATGACTCTAGGCTAGGGTTTAAAAATACGTTTTTGACTACTAAAATATGATTTTCATCGCTCTGCCGGGGGCAGAAGATGATTACCTATTAAGCTAAGAGTTTGCAGAGGCTATTTTCTCATGCATGCGCAAGTTTTTGTCTCTATTAGAATATGGAAATCGAAAAAAATGTAAAATCGATCCACCCTACTGCACAGCTCAAATCGTTCCGCAGCATTTCTAAACACATTCTGGAGCATTTGCGGGGTTATGTTATCTGCAGCAGTTCGTATACGTGTACGTAAGTTTTCAAGACTCGTAATCTTCGTCTGATAGACGTGCGATTTGATAAAGTCCCATGCAAAGAAATCTAAAGGGGTTAAATCTGGTGATCTCGCTGGCCAAGGTCTGTTGCTTCCGCGTCCGATCCAGCGATTTGGAAAACGTCCATTTAGATAATCCTGAACAATTTTGGCATAGTGACAAGGAGCACCATCATGTTGATAGACGACGGGGATAGGATTGTTAGTACCGTTAGTACTCTCTCTCTCTCTCTGCATGCATTTTACACAGTATACAATCTTTTCAAAATTTATTAAAAAAATCATTGTGAGCCTCGGAGACCTTGATTTTGGCTCTCTCTTTCTTATAAAGAGGGGCATTTCTGCGGGCACCCTCCCTTGGCCCCTCCTTTCTATCATACATAAATAAAAATATATATATATATATATGGGTGGCTCAAATGTCAGGACACATAGAAGAAACTGAGTTATATTAATTCGGTTTGTTTTCTCTGTTCCAGTGCGACATGGATGGGAAATCAACGAACGATGAACGAGTAAAATTGACCTTCACATATACAAAAAAAGGACGAACGTACCGAAACGAATTGTAATGACTAATGCGTGCGTGAAATGGATTATTTCCTCTGTCTGTCCTGATTTTTAGGTCACCTTATATATATATATATATATATATATATATATATAAGTAGCAACACTAATGTTACAACACGGTGATTTAAAGTAAAAGCGTTTATGTCAAGGCTAAATCAGGGGCACGAGTTAAACGTTGTCACAACATCGATGAAACGAAATTCGAATGAGTTTGAAACCAAGAATAAAATACCAAACTTACACCGACAGAGTAGAAATTTCTAAACGTTGATTCTTGTAAAGAAGATGGAGCTAATTTCCTTACAAAACAGTGTTTTTCGCGCGCACCCACACACACGCACAGAACAGCATATCAAACTGGCAATTTTGCAAATTGGGCACTCCTCAATCGTCCCAGGCCAGAGTTGCCAAATTGTGGATAATGAAAAGTAGCATGCTTATTTGCTAAATGTAGCGTCCGTTGGAAAAAGTAGCCCAATATATATATATATATATATATTTTTTTTAAGTTCGGGAAGAACCGATTCGTCTCTATTTAAAAGGGCATATCTCAGCGGAAAAACAAAGAAAAAGTGAGAGGAAAGACAGAGGAAAAAGAAAGGGTGGAGGGGACAGTCGAAGTGGAAAAAGACCAAGGATGATAAGGACTGCAGGGTCGAGCCCCATCATCCTTGGGTGCTAGGGCCGGGAGGGCGCACGTGAAACCTCCAGGAACAAGCACGTACAAACGAGCACAAAGAGCACTCAAGAACACGAGCTTAGAACCCCTTGCGGAAGATATATATATATATATATATATATATATATATATATATATATATATATATATATATTTGTATGGTGTGATGATTGGTAATGATGTTTTTGTTTTTCTGTAGTTATTGTGCAAGCAATGTCCTGTCTTCAGATACTGTGTACCTCTCACCTAATGGCAGTCTTGGTTCAGACAACTCTGGTTTACAATACCTTATTTTTGTAATGTAACAAAGATTGTACATGCATATTAAGTTAAGTGTTATAATTAGATTGTACTTGTATTAGGTTAAATTGCTATGCTGGCCTTATTTTTGTATTTGTACGTTAGGTTAAGTGGCTATGCTGGCCTTATTTTTGTATTAAGTTCAGTGTATGATAAGACTGTACTTGTATGTTAGGTTAAGTGGCTATGGATTGTGAATGGGATCTTTTCCGTTTGACTGCCGCCATTGAAACATAAGAGGTGAGTGCCCCCAGCCTTCTTTACTTAGCCTTATAAGGCTAACCAACGAAAATATCACGACCTAACCTAACCAATCGTTAGGTCAACTGTACGACCTTGACGATTGGTTAGGTTAGGTCGTGATATTTTTGTTAGTTAGCCTTATAAAGCTAACTAAAGAAGGCTGGAGGCCCTGATCTTCAGGTGATCCCCTTATTTTTCTGAGTACACGATTAAAACTTAAAAATTAAGCATGGATCTTGAAAGTAATTAAAATTGTTTATAAGAAACAAAATTTGAAGGGGAAATTAAGAAAAGCTTTTTTATAAAGTAACTTATTTTGTATCATCAAGACATTTCAGTTAAAATACAAAATACAAAAAGTTTAATTATGTTTCAATGGCGGCAGTCAAACGGAAAAGATCTTGTGAATGTTCCATAATAAAGATATTTTGTTTGTCTTTGTTTGTTTTTCTGATACCTTTATCTTTTGGGCTGGTCGTTTATTTATCAGTTCCGATTCTTTGCGATCTTAGTATCATTCGCCTCAGGCCGAGTTATAAGTTAAGTGTTGGGTTAATTATTCTAGTATAAGTTCTGGCACTTATTCCTTTTCTCCCCGCAATTTCTTTTTTCCCGGTTAGGTCACCTGTACGCCCTTGACAATTGGTTAGGTTAAGTCATGACATTTTCGTTAAAATATTCCAAAATGCGAGAAAAAGGAATAAGTGGAATATTTTAACGAAAATATCATGACTTAACTTAACCAATTGTCAAGGGCGTACAGTTGACCTAACCGGGAAAAAAGAAATTGCCGAGAGAAAAGAAATAAGTGCCTAAGTTCTTATAATTGATTTATTATAGAGTTAAAAATCTTAATAGAATTACAAGTCGATATTAAAGCAATTAGTATGCAATAGATCGATAGAGTACTTTTCTTATTATAAATAAGACCTAAAATTAAGTTCGAAGCTGAATTTTTTGCCTATCCTTATTTTGTCTTATTTTCTGCTCTTATATATAGGTTTAAGAGGTAAATAAACGGGATTATATAGAATACGGAATGGAGGATACTAGAAGCTGAAATATTGTAAACAATCTTTTTTGGAAAAACCTAATATAATACTTTTAATTAACGTTATAGAAAAATATAATCACCTGAAGATCAGGGCCCCCAGCCTTCTTTAGTTAGCTTTATAACTAACGAAAATATCACGACCTAACCTAACCAATCTTTAAGTCAACTGTACACCCTTGATGATTGGTTAGGTTAGATCATGATATTTTCGTTAGTTAGCCTTATAAAGCTAACTAAAGAAGGCCGGGAGCCCTGATATTTAGGTGATCCGAAAAGGATATTAAAAAAAACCTCTAGGCATATTCAGTGTTTGGTAGGCCATACGTAAAAAGAAACTTACCGTAACTTTATTACATATTTTGTAAATGACTTGTAAAGTTAGAATTTTGTTTTTAATAGATCATTAAAATGGTCTTATGGATTGAAGTGACGTAGGACAACCAATAAATGCAGCAAGATGTAATTCAAATTTAGTTAGTCTCTTTTAAAGTTGTCTGTGAAGTTATTTTCGGAAGATTTTGCTTGTTTCGTGGAATCACTGTTTCTTAAGATCGTTGTTTTAGGCTCTAATCTCAGTTTCACAAACTTTACGAAAGGCTTTATATGGTTTACTTCCAGAAGCCGCTTTGAAAATAAAGTATCTGTAATTAATTTTCTTGGAAACTTGTGGCACTAACAAGGAAATTTGTCACTTAACAAACAAATTTTTTACAACTAACTACGTATAATAGAACGTAGAATGTATTTCATATTCAATACTGGACTGATGCTGCGTAGTACCAAACCAAACTGGTTTTAATAACAATAATCACAGGAAAAAGCTTCCTGCTTCTGTAATATGATCTCTATTACTTTATACATAAGGTTTAAAATTCTGTAAAAGCGTTGATTGAATCAGCATTGCCAACTCTTATTTTATAAAGTAGCAGTAAAATTAATAAAAATAGCGAATTAAGAAAAATAGTAGCAGATTATATATATATTGGACCAACGAAAATTGTATAGTTGGTTGATTTATCACCTTTGTCATGTTTGATCTATGCTTGTTTCCATATGCTTTTTCAGGTCCGCTTTATGGGCTCTCACCTGTACATGACAAACTTTGCAAGATGCTTTGGTATTGTCTCCCACTACTTCTTGAAGCCATTTTGAAAATTCCTGACAGTGTAACCATTCTTTCTTAAATTTTTTGTCGTACTGACCCCACTTACTCATTTTAAGATATTACACACAAATTTATATCACTTGAAATACAAATTACGCACAGTTCACACAAATTTTTATATTCCGCAGAGGACAAGTTAGCCCAAAAAGTAGCAGATAGTACAAAATTTTATTTTTTAGCAGGGGACTCTAAAAAGTAGCCCAATCTGCGAAAAGTAGACCAAGTTGACAACACCTGGATTGAATGAAAGTAAAAGTACAGATTACTGAACAATAATCAGATTGTAAACTAAATAGGGGTAGGCTTTGCCTAGCAACCAGACGTTGCTATGATTATTTCTAAGAAATAATTAATTTTCAGTTAAAAAAGAAATGAAATTTATTAATACTTATACAATACTTGTACTAATGATATAAAAGTAATTTTAAATAGAATCACCAACCATTCTTTAGAAAAGTGCTTAGCAACGGCTGGTTGCCACACTATATCAATTAATATGGAAGTGACCTATCTGGTTATTACTCAATCTGTGGTGTATGTGTATACCACAGATACGGAACAATACACAGTCAGGTCACTAAATAGGATTAGATTTTTCCTAGTAACCAGACGCTGCTAAGAACATCACTAAGAAGTAATTAATTAATGTATAATTAATTGATGTACAAATTAAATTTGTTACACGTGTACAATGCTTGCACTAATGAAGCAAGATTCATCGCAAATAAACTAACCATTCTTTAGAAAAGTCCTTAGCAACGGATGGTTGCTAAGGATTTTTTTTTTTTGCATAAAGAAATTTTTTCTGGTTATATTTTAATATGTGGTGTAAACTCTTTGACGCTTTACTGACTGAACAAAGATTCAGAAATCTGACTCATAGAACAGAAATATGAAATATTGTGAATTATACCCCAAAATTTTGAATATGTTAGAATGATCAAGACGCTCTTAGTTTTACGTTAGGTTAAATTAATTACGTTATGCCAGGTTAGGTCAAAATAGGTTTACAGAAAAATGGAGATATAAGTGGTTTCAGTTGAAAGTGGCAAAATTTGGAACTATACAACTCTGCACACCTGTGACCTTGTCTGTAACTAATTTCTCATGAGCAATATCTGATATAATGCAAGTGTTCTGTTAAATCAGCCACGGACTGTCTCATTATAGTCTGATAAGTGGAGAGGAGGATGGGTTCAACAATGAGTCTGTTGCATATAGATGCAACTTGCATCTATATGTGCTGGTATGCAATGTCCTGTCTTCAGATACTGGGACTATACCTCTCACCTATATGGCAGTCTTGTTTCAGACAACTGCTGGTTTACAATACCTTATTTTTGTAATGTAGCAAAGATTATGTATGCATATTAAGTTAAGTGTTATAATAAGATTGTATTTGTACGTTGGGTTAAACGGTTATGCTGGTCTTATTTTTGTACTTGTATGTTATGTTAAGTGGCTATGTTGACCTTATTTTTTGTATTAAGTTCAGTGTATAATACGTAAGATTGTATTTGCATGTTAGGTTAAGTGGCTATGGGTTGTGAATGATCCGCAATAAAGATGTTTTGTCGTTTTGGTTGTTTGTTATATATTTAGTTTAAACCCAGTTCTCCTTTTAAAAGGTACTTTTTTTTATCGGTTGGGGGCGTTACCGTCCGTTACAGCGCCCTCTGGTTAGAAGTAAACGAAACTTTATACAACTTATTTCTATGCGATATTATTTATCGTTTTAAAGGAAAGAAAAAATGTAATGTTGGGGTTGTTGTTAACCTCCTTTGCTAAATCTAGAGGTCATATAACGGAGGAGATCTACAGCTTTACGTGGGATCCGAACCACGGGTCGTTACGTCATCTGGACACGGAGGACAGTGACCCATCCAACTACTCTCCTGACTCAGTGTCGCTTAATTTCGCTGAGCGACGAAACGGTGTTACGATGTTGGTCACGACGTAGGAAAATGTCAATAAGTGCCTAACTAACTAACTAACTATATACACACACACACACACACACACACACACACACACAGTATATATATATATATATAATATATATATATATATATATTATTTAGGCGCCTCGGTGGCGTAATCGTGAGCGTCGCTGACTACGAATCCATCGGCCCCGGGTTCAAGACCCGGTGACGGCAGCCGGCACGCAGCAAAACCCAGCTGTTCATCCTTCCACACAATAAAGAAAGTGGTTGGTAGATAAATGGGTACCCTGGGAGGCCTAGTGGTTAAGACGCTGGGCTGCTGGTGGGGCGTGGTTCGGATTCCACGTTAAACTGTAGGTCTAAAGTGGAGTGAAAAGCTTGACCTTCGTCAGAATGACAATTCGGGCGGAAGCTAACCAAAGGTTAAGGTTATATATATATATATATATATATATATAGTGTGTGTGTGTGTGTGTGTGTGTGTGTATATATATATATATATATGAAAATGTTTATTGGCAGACTATAGTCCATATGACAAATATTAATAATACAATAACAATTCACATATAATGATAGAAATACAATATACAATTAATGAGAAATAATACAGTAATGTCAAGTTAAATGGAGCTACAGACAGACGTTTTCGTACCATGACTTCCATAGCTTAGAAGACAAACGGCAGGTCTCATGGATAGCCTCCGGGAAGCTCGGGACATTGCGGGTAGCAAACATATATATGTAATAACCGGCTCTCTCCGTGGTTCGGCAAGGTCAGGATGTTACTAGAGAGAGGGTTATTACTTTAGCACTCCTGGATGCAGACATAGTTTACTCTTCGTATTCCCACAATCGAGGAGTACTGTGTGGGCCCGTGTTTTCCTTTTGTTCCAGTTATTAAAGTCCAAAGAGTAGAAAAAACACAATGGCTTACACGATTTTTTAATTTGAATATAGGCGAGATAAACATAATGAATTAGCACGAATCAAGTGTTTCTTTCATATAGAACACGGAGGTAATAATAATAATAATAATAATAATAATAATAATAATAATACAAGTTTCATAATGATAAAATGTTACTTTATCTTCATTGTAAGATATGAAATAAGTCGAAACCCCTTCTAGGACGCTCTCTCGTCCATTCTGAGTGCCTAGACTTATATGAATCAATTCCAAGCTACCGATCTTCTCTCTAAACGGTCAGACTTCAAATTGATACCCAATCTTCCAATTTTCAAAAGCAATTTCCGTTAACGGACCGAAACCCTTTGGCCCGGAGACCCTCCTTCAGGGCTCTGCCGTAAGGGCGCTGATCCCTTTCTTATATAGTCAAAGGAACGGAACCTGGCTACGCCATCACGCAAGCGGTTGACGTCACCTGAGAGCATTGTTCTTCCCAAATGAAATCAAAGAAACCGTCTGCGTCACTGCGCGTGACTTCCATTCGGAAGGAAACGAGTCATACATAGTTTGGGAAATACTGAATAAATGAAATCACTATAACAGTCATCAGGGCGCGACTTCGATTATAAATTATAACATGTATAACATATACAGGGTGTCCCATAAGTCCGGCATCATAGGAAAAATAATAAAAAAAGGCAAAACAAAAGCTTTTATTTACAGAACGTGCTCAATATGTCCACCATTGTTTTCAATACACAAATTCAGACGTGATACCCAGTCAGCAAGCACACGGTGAATGATGTCAGGAGTAATGGTGTTACATGCCCCAATAATGCGCTGTCGCAAATGTTCAACACTCCTAATTTTCTCTGCGTATACCAGCGCTTTCAAGTGGCCCCAGAGATAAAAATCTAGTGGCGTAAGATCCGGCCTTCTAGCTGGCCATTCCACAGGCCCTCGACGTCCTATCCAATGACCAGGGAATTGTTGGTACAGGTATTCCCTTACTTGGGTGCTGTAATGTGCTGGAACCATGTTGGGAAATTTACTTCTTCGTTCAAGACACTGGGAATGCTTCTTCCTTGAGCATACGTAGGTAGGTGCCTCCAGTGACATGTTCATCGAAAAAGAGGGGGCCTATGATGCGATCCTTCCAAATGCCACACCATACCATCACCCGAAATGCACCTTGTTCCTTTGAAGAGGTATACCAGTGAGTGTTGTTTTGAGACCAGTAGCGGGTGTTCTGTCGATTTATCTCACCATTTCCATAAAAAACAGCCTCGTCACTGAACAGAATGGTGGACGGGAAATTGGCATCCCGAGCATTGTTAAAAATTATAATAAATCAGCATAACTTACTATTATTATTAGATTTGATATATATATATATTATATATATATGAATAGAAACGACATAAGTATTAAGGAACGTTTCTGCACACGAGGAGGAGAGATAACGAATAAATGAAAAATGAGGCGAACCGCCCGGGAATCGAACCCAGGGCCTTCCAATTGCCGGTTGGACGCGCTACCATTATGCTACGGACCTCAATTAATCACAAATCGAAATTCTCCCACATAGGGCAGAAACCAATGCCCTGAGAAGGCACCCTCGCAAATCGTGAATATGCGCATATAATTCATTTATATACTGCGCGGTCATTGCAGTTATATATATATATATATATATATATATATATATATATATATATATCAACTGTGTGTGTGTGTGTGTGTGTATATATATATTATATATATTCTCACATGATATGTACATGTATGTATATGTATATATGTCTGTATTTGTGCTGTATATTTATATTTTTTATTTTTTATCTCTTTTCTTAACTTTATGATTAACACTTTGCATACTCTTAGATCTGTGAATGAAATCAGTGAGTCTGAAAATACAATAAATAGCAACTATGTGTCTGTGGATACCTTCTTAAATGAGTGATACAGCAACGGAAACATATCTATTTTGAACTTAAATATTAGAAGCCTTCCAAATCACTTTGATGAGTTGACGACCAATCCAAAATTGTTACAATACAAATTCACGTGTATTATATTGACCGAGAGACCCGGTTAAATGAAAATAATAAGTAATTTTTTAATATACCGAGCTACACGAGTCACCACATATATATATATATATATATATAGAAATAATATCAGAGGTGGCGGAGTAAGCATTTTTATAGACACCAGTCATAAAAGTAAAAGTATTGAGCAAATGACAGGCATAAATGATCATTCTGAAACTCTGGCAGTTGAGGTGTATATAAATAACATTTCCTATTCAATATTAGGCATCTACCGACCACCAAATGGTATCTTGCCAACGTCTATCGCGAGCATAGATACAACTTTAACTTCTAATCATATCAACAATAACTGCATCATTGCCGCAGATTTAGACATCGATCTCGCTAAAATAACTCTAATAATAATGGTAACTTCTTCTACAATCTCGTCACCGCAAATGGCTTTAATTTAACTATAACTAAGCCAACAAGACTACATAGTACCATAGAAAACTCTACTTTATTAGATCAAATCTGGGTGCGATCTTCCTTTGACTGTACGTTAGGTATACTTCTATTACACATTACGGACCATCTGCCCACATAACAATGCTAATTAGCCATTAATAAATACAGGAGAAAATAAAAATTGATTGTAGACCCTACACCTATAATAATATACTGAAATTTATCAGAGAAACATCAATAATTTTCTTATAAACTCGAGTCAAAAAATAACTATAACAACCAGTGGATCACTCCAGCTCTCCTTGTAAGCATAAACCTAATATTCTCTCTACAAACTATGGAAGAATGATCTTATCACTGAACAAACATATAAAAATGATTGTAACAGACTAAATTCGCCCATAAAAACCGCAAAAGTGGACCATTATTGTTCGAAATTTATCGAACAAAAATCTAATCTTAAAGGACTGTGGGATATTTTGAAGGTTTTAGTTAACGCCAAAAAAGAACAGACAAATCCCGTAACTTCGTTATCACAGGATGGAATTTCCTACAGTAATCCCAAAGATATGGCTAATTTATTAAACAAATTCTTTTCAAAAATAGGAAGCAATACGACAGCAGCCATTCCAGAATCAGACAGTCACTACCAACAATATATATGCCACAACCCACACCAAATACATTCTTCTTTGAACCAATTCTGTCAAACGAAACTTCAGCTACATTAAAAAACTTAAAAAATAAAAGCGTTGCTATCAGTTCAATTCCAGTAAAAATATATAAACTAATATCAGATGATATAGCAACTCCACTCACAAGACTTATGAATGAATCAATAGTACAAGGTGCATTCCATGATCACCTGAAGATAGCCAGGGTTTGTCCAGTATTCAAATCAGGCAGCTCTGATTCTTTACTTTAAGTAAAGTACTTGAAAGAATCGTATACAATAGAGTATAGACTAATCAAATTCTTAGCTAAATACGACATCCTAGCAAAACACAATTTGGGTTTAGGCCACACCACGGAAGACGCTATCAACAGGCTATTAGAAAATATCTATAAAAACCTAAACTACGAAATTAGCGAGTGACTTTCTCTAAAAACTTCGCGCCGCTACCTGTTTCACTAACAATTATGAAAAATAGCGGCGCTAACAGTATTGCTAATAAAAGTTGGCGGCGCTAATTTTAGCGCTGCTAATCCCAGCACTGATTATTTTGCAAATTCAGTTTATTGACATGGTTTTTAGTTTGTACATAATTACAGCATGATCGTACGATGATTTTTGTACGTGTACTTGGTTTTTTACTTACGATGATTTTGTACTTGTACTTGCTTTTTTACTTACGATGATTTTGTACTTGTACTTGCTTTTTTATTACGATAATTTTTACACTTGTATTTGTACTTGTACTTGCTTTTTTACTTACGATAATTTTTACACTTGTATTTGTACTTGCTTTTTTTTACTTACGATAATTTTTACACTTGTATTTGTACTTTCTATAATTTTTGTATTTGTACTTGCTTCTGTGTTCTCGATAGTTTTTGTATTTGTATTTACGTTTGTACTTTCGATAATTTCTGTACTTGTACTTGCTGTTGCACTGTTGATGATTTTTTTGTACTTAATAAGGTTTACTCACAGTGGTATCTTGCGTGAATATTTAACCCCGATAATACAAATAACAAACAAATCATTGTTTGTTAATGGTATTTGGTGGCTACAAAAATAGAATATATGAATTATATAAGTCACCCTGTTTTTTTTAATGTAAACCATAAAAATATATTAAACTTCATTAGAGTAATTTATACACAATTTGTAAATGAGAATGTGATGTTTGCGGAATAAATTAACTTGTGGGTGTGTCACTGCAGCTGTATATAGCGTGTGACTTGACAACTGGAATCACCTTTAAACTTTCGCTCATTTATTTCATTTATTTTTCTATGTAATTACGTATATATGTATCTATTTATATATGTATCTACTGTTTCATGTGTAAAAGCCATATATATATATATATATATATATATATATATATATAGAAGGGGGGCACTGGGATGGGGCGCTATACCTATAAATATCAGACAAGCACCATCATTAATTTCGTTTCGCAACTCACTAAGGAAACACTTTATTAACTCCTATTAATGTGTGTGTGTATATATATATATATATATATATATATATATTATATATATGTATCGCCACTTGTAATATTACTAAAAATGAAAATCACCCATTATATATGAGGGGTCCCGCATCTTAAGGTACCTAAGCGCCAAAATTAAAATTCGCCAGAAATCGCCTCCAAAGTTCAGCAATATTCTCGCAATAGTAGCTCTGCTATTAATTGAGCTAGGATGTTCATTTTTGGCTAAATTAGAGTTCTAAGTATGCTAGTGAAGATGTTGATGAGTTTTTGGAATAGCTTTTCATATTTTATATTATAGGCCTATATATATATATATTTTTTAATTTTTTGATTTTCTTATTATGCCGAACTTTGGGTACGATTTCTGGAAGAGAATGAGGTGAAAAAAGTAGTTCGCTTCGTAAGGTTTTCAACCATAATTCTAGTGTCGTAAGGTCATTATAACCCAAACCACGCGATAGAGGAAGGGTGAAAATAGTGATATCCATCAAAAACACGTTTTCACCTGTGGTGGCGCTTAGGTACCGAAGACGCGCGACCCCTCATATGTAAAATTCACAATATTAAATTGGGTACAATCGCAAGCTACATAAATTATATGTTAAAAATTTCCATTATATTACGCCATAGTTATAATTAGGGACTTCAAAAAGGTTCATAAAAAATGCCTTGAAAGTTCAAAAAAGTTCATTAAATTTGCCAGAAAGTTCAAAAAAGTTCATAATAAATTCATTACATATCAATTAGATCTATCAATTATAGGTATCAAGAATTACACATCAAAAAGCATACTTCTTCACTGCACTTGCTAAAAGACAAAATTAGATTTTAAAAAATACAAAATTATAAAAACTATGAAACTCCAAAGAAAAACTTTTACTTTATTCGTTAAACAAACACAGAAGTTATTGAACATTTTAAGCAATATCTTTATTCCATTGAAGAATCATATTCTCTTCTATATGCTCGAAAGTTAAGTTCAGTCTCTTTGGCACAACTACATCTTTGTAAAAGGAAAAGAATCGCTCAACTTCGACTGAAACTATTGGAGCAAATTTTAAGGCGCACACAATCTCTGGAGAGCACTGAAAATCATAATCTCCTCTTCCTTGCAGAATCTGAGCACATCTGGAGAGAACCTCGAAATCAGGATTATTTTTCAGAACATCTTCTAATTTGTCTTTATATGAACCTATTATTGTTGTCTTTACATTTTCAAGTCCAAAATATTAATAAATTATTAATATTTTGGACTTTTAAAGTAATTTTATACACTTTTTGTAATATTATTAATAATAATATTACAAAAAGTGCATAAAACTACTTAAAGTTCATAACATTATTAAAAGTTCAAAAGTTCAAAAGTTCGTAAAAGTTCAAAAAAGTTTATAAAAATTTTTACGAACTTTTTTGAAGTCTCTAGTTATAATGTACCTCATTTATCTGTATTTTTGTAACTTTAAGATTGTATTATTTCTACTCCATAATAATAGAAATTAACTATTATTGGTATTTCAACATGTTCTGTTTACCATATTTTTTTTACCATTTTTCTTTCCCATTATTTTTATTATTATTTCTATTATCACACCGTATTGTTTATCTCTTCCTTTTCTATTATTTCAAAGATTATTTCAATTTTCATTTGTAATAACAGAGTTAATTAACTAAATGCAACTTTATATTTTACTAATTCTATTTATATTTCTTATTCTCCTTTTAAGGATAGAAATGAATGTCAAAGACTTTTGCCCGAAAAGCTGTCGTCATGCTTCCCAACGACATATTCACATAAAAAATATTGTAATTAAACTACTTGTCACTAAAAATACAAAATTAAACGTTAATGCCAACATTGTGTAAGCCTATATGGATGTACTGTATATCTTATGTAATGTGTTCTTTCTGAATTATCATTATTATTATTATTATTATTATTATTATTATTATTATTTTATTGTCTTTCAAGTGAAGATCATCGTGGATGTCGTTTGGCGGTAAATCTGTATTCCTGGCATGAATTTCAGCCTTTCATAAACCTGTTTAGGGAGTAAAAGTTAAAGCTGGAGTATAAAACTGGTATTTCTACTTTCTCTTTACACTCATCAAACTTTTATGGTTAAATGGGGCAATATATTTTCTGCACATTTTGATTCCTCACGCGGAGTTAGACAAGAATCTTTACTTTCTCCTCTTCTGTTTAATGTGTACAGGTATATATACTCTGCAATACGCGAGCCCGTTATGCACGAATTCGAGATTACGTGGTTGATTAATTAAGGATCTATCATCTACCCCCCAATAAAGCGGAAACACTCTCGAGGTTACGCGGTTCGAGAATTCTCAAGTCCATCCGCGTGAACAGTCGAGAACATTCGCGAGCATTTGAAGACGCTAATTCCACTCACGTGATTGAGTCTTGCGCCGCTTCAGATGCTCCTTAACCTTGCACATTAACTGCCCCAGCATTCGAAGATTCAGATTCAAATCCAGATAACCCTCTAACAACCTCCAACTCTTTGTAAATCATTAATCTCTTTATAAATCATTAGTTTCTCTTTATAAATCATTAGTTAGACCCAATTTGGAGTACGCGATCTAATTTTGGAATCCACATATGCGCAAAGATATAAGTAAAATCGAAAGAGTTCAAAGACGAGCAACTAAGATGATTCCGTCGCTTGGTCGAAGTCGTACGAGGATAGGCTTAAGGAGTTAAAATTGACTACACTCGAGACTAGGAGGCTAAGGGGTGATCTAATCCAGGTTTTTAAAATTATGAATGGGTTCGATAACGAGATAGAGATAGCTTTTGCGAAATATCACAATATAATAGGACTAGAAATAACGGGTTAAGTTGACAAGTTGAAGGTTCGAGACAGCAGTTGCCAAAAACTTTTTTACGCATAGAATAGTAAATAGCTGAAATAGTTTACCGGTAGAAGTAATTAGTAGCATGTCTATAAACATGTTTAAAAATCGATTAGACGCATATGTCGATAGATTGGGTATAGTTTAAGGTAGTAAAATTAAGGTTTTTGTGGTTAGGAACCCACGTAAAATTGTAGGTCCCCTCCGCCACCACGGAGGACATGCGCAATACACAACTACAACCACAGTTAGGTAGACAGCCATGAGTGGATCCTAGGGTCTTTGTTGTTCTGAAACATTATAACATTATAACATTATAACCCTTCAAACCTAAAATCCATTGTCAAGTTAACAAGTTTCCCTTCATTCGGCATTATCGCCTTTGCCACCTTCCCCTTAGTTTATGTAAGTATATACATACGTATTTGTTTATTATTAATTAATATATGATATTATGCATTAATTATTGTTCTCTTTCAGGTTTATAATTAATTTATATTGTCGTTATGTTATGTGATTGCATAAACAGTTGATAGGATAGGTTTATCTATTGATTTTATAGGTTTATTATAGTTTGAAAACGTGGAACGTAACCCCCCCCTAATTAACTATGTGTCTATGGAAAAATATACCTTACTATATGCGGTAGTGTCTAGGAACACAACTACCGCTTATAGCGGAGTATACCTGTATATTGATGGATTAATTACTTTTTTAATGATGAAATTGTGAGGTGTTGCATAGATAACATGAGAATAAATACCTTGTCTGCGGGCTAGCAGAACCCTAAATTTGTTTTATAACATACTTTAGGCTGCTGCATAAGTTACCTCCAAGATGCTCAGCTTCACAAATGTTCGCTAACCACAACGTTTCGAGCCTCCCTGAGGTAACAAGACGTGCTCAATACAGTCTAATGGGAAGATTTCAGAAGTCAGACAATCCAATTGTCCAAGCTATTCATCAGTCTGCTTTATGTCTTCTAGACCAGTGGTCTCCAAAGTGGGGTGCGCCTGCCGATCTAGCGGGTGCGCGAAGAAAATTTGATGATTCTGATTTATCATTGTTTTTTCTTAGAAAGTTTTTGAATTTCAAGAAGATGACCGAGAAAGAAAATACTCGCTAACACACAGTCATTCCTAGGAATTTGCGAGATAGTATCCGCGATATCGCTTACTTGCGATTAAAATTTAGCAAACTAAATATCACAATTCGAGATCGCCGCATTATTTTGTAAAATAACAGATGATTGACATCAGGGAAGATACAAGTTTACGAACCGAATTTCAACAGAAAACTGTGCACAATTGGTGGATTGGATTTAGTAAGCGCAGCGAACGATGCGCTCCTTCCATTTGGATCTACATATCTGTGTGGGGTGTCTTTTTCTGCTATGATAGGTATTAAAACCAATAATCGAAATAAACTGAACTTGGAACCGGACCTTCGAATCACTGTATCACAAAGTGTCAAACCAAGATTTTCAGAAATTATGAAGCACAGTCAGCCACATTGTTCTCATTAAATTATATTGGTAAGTATATCTTCACCCTATCGTATTTCTGTTGTATACTATTTATTAACTTACTAGTAAATAATGAAAGGATATATACTGTGTATATATAATCTTCATGTTCATTAGGGGTGCGTGTTATATTTTTTTTGCTGATTAAAGGGTGCGTGATCAAAAAAGTTTAGAGACCACTGTTCTAGACTATGGACTTCTTGGTATGAAAGTGTTTGTCTACAGTTCCACTTACCATCATCATCGGCATTTTCATTATATGTATTTTTATTTTTTAGTATTATCTTTGGATAGTTGTTATTATTATGTTTATTATTACTAGTTTAATTGCGTGTATTACTCTTATTTCTTTACTAGGCCCAATTTTTTAGTTTTTAAATTTATTGTACAATTATTGTGTAATTATTGTATAATTATTGTATAATTAGTCGTACCGTTTATTACCTTGATGGATATTGTACATTTTTTTTGTGGGAGTTATTTCCCGCCAATTAGCATTATCATTACCATTAACATTATCACACTCCTTTTCAAACCAAATAACAAACAAATTGTTTGTTAATGGTATTTTTGGTGGCTACAAAAATAGAATATGTGAATTATATACTGTAAGTCACCCTGTTTTTTTTTTTTTTATCTAATGTAAACCATAAAAATGTAAATATTAAATTTCATTAGAGTAATTTATACGCAATTTGTTGACAACTGGAATCACCTTCAAACTTTCGCTCACTCATTTCAGTTATTTTTCTATGTAGTTACGTATCTATGTATCTATTTATATATGTAACAACTATTTCATCTGTAAAAGCCATATATATATATGTACAAGGGGGCACTGGGATGGGGCGGGTGTGTTACTAAAACCTTCCCTAGTTCTTCCTGAATGTGTACTAAATTTGGTGCAGATTGCCCTAGCTGTTTAGGGATGTATAAACGAACATCGAATAGACAGCCAGACATCATTATTTATATATATATATATATATATATATATCTATATATATATATATATATATATCTATATATATATATATATATATATAAAGGGTGATCCAGAGAAATGGACCCAAAAGAAACCCCTGTAACTCTTAAAGTATAGTCCTTTTATAAAATCATACGCATCATTCGAAGAGGATAGTTACAAGTTTGTACAGGATTGTATAGGTTTTGACAATACAAGACAAGATAATATACAAACAAAATAAAAGTGTTAGTTAAAACTAACCCTTCAAGATGACTGCATGACTGTGTGAACAGCTGCGTTTCATAACTGAGCAATATTATGAGCATGGAAGAAGTGTAGTTTCAGCTCAAAGATCTTTCAAGACAAATTTTCAGATGTCAAAATCACCTTCTAAGAGCTGAAACTACACTTCTTCCATGCTCATAATATTGCTCAGTTATGAAACGCAGCTGTTCCACAGTCCATGCAGTCATCTTGAAGGGTTAGTTTAACTAACACTTTTATTTTGTTTTGTATCTTATCTTGTCTTGTATTGTCAAAACCTGTACAATCTGTACAAACTTGTAACTATCCTCTTTCGAATGATGCGTATGATTTTATAAAAGGACTTATACTTAAGAGTTACAGGGGTTTCTTTTGGGTCCCATTTCTCTGGATCACCCTGGTAGAAATGAGGAACTTAAACAGACTGCATATTATGCTCCGGATAGACAGGACATTCAGAGAAGCACGAAAGCGGGTCGACTTCGGGGAAATAATGACCGATGATGCCAAAATTCGAGACAAAATCAGATAGCAATAAACAAGCAAAAAGAGTCACGGGACCGCTACTAAGAACGTTAAAAAAAAGGGTCAAAACAGTACTGATTCCCCTGCTGAGAACACTGATCATACAAAACTTGAATACTGCTCAGTTTTGACGTCCCCATATAAAAAGGAAATTTAATAAACTAGAAGAAACGCAGAGACATTTCACAGCAAAGATTGAGGGCTGCAAAGAATTCAACTACGGGAAAGACTACTTAAACTAAATCTGTACTCTCTGGAAAGAAGAAGAGAGAGGTAACCAGTATCTACATATGGAAAATGATCGACAAACTGGTACCAAACCTCAAACTAAACTCAATTACCATCCAAACAACGCTGGAAAATAGGAAAGGAAGAATGTGTAGTGTTCCCAAGTTAAAGGCCCGACAAGGGACCTCTCAACATGAAGGAAAATAGCTTGGTTTCAGGGCCAAGACTTTTTAACCAGCTTCCAAAGGACCTCAGAAGCGTTACAGGGGTCAAAGTTAAAGTCTTCAAGAGAAGACCAGATGCTTGGCTGAGGACGGGTACCAGATGAGCCGGGTGTACTGGCTATGTGCGGTAGAGAGCGCAAGAGAGCAACTCGCTGCTCACCAAGCCAGGCCTAGAGGCGGGGCCACTAGCTGACTTTCGTGTGAAGAGAGACCAACACACGGAACTTAAAACGAGGTTAACGAGGTATATATATATTATATATATATATATATTATATATATATCATAAACAGGAACACCAGAGAAAATACAAACATCCTTCAAGGTTTAATAGTACCAACGTTCGGAATGCACTAATTCCATCTTCAGCCTAAAACAATAAAATGCCAAATCACATACAAAATACAAATTGCTTAATAGCAATTTAAAATAAACTTAAAAAATTATAAAAAGTAGCTAAGAAAATGTAAAACATTAAACTAAAAGGTAAATAAATGTGAAGTTAAAAGTTAAAATTATAAAAAGTAAAGCATTAAAACTAAAACGTAAATAAAATAAACTAGTACCTTAACCAAAACATAGCAGATCTATCGATGATTCGTCAGAATTTAGGTATGGTTTCAGTTATAAATAAACAAAGACTCCTTAATTTAAGACTTAAGGTCAGAGCTTCCGGCAGCAAGTATGGCGAAATTAGACTGTGAAATTGGGTGGTTATTGTTGTGCGAGTGATTACGTATGAGAGAATTAGGTGTTTGCCAAGGGTAAATTTGTACGGACCGACGATTTACCGAGATGTTTGTAAATACGGGATTTTAAATGTCTTTTAGTTTTACTTATATATGACCCCATACACATCGATTTAGACGGGGTGAATATAATTTTATACATAGTTGTGGGTAGAATTCCTTGAGCAATTTTAAAAGTTTGTTTCTAATGTTAAAACTTGAGGTTCCCATATAGGGCAAAGTGAAATACAGGATATCTTTAGGGACTGTAATTAAGCTCTAGTTGTAGGGCTTATTAGTCTATTTAAGGTTCTGCTATTGTAGTCTCCACCAGTCTAGAAGGGAAATTATTCTTGGCAGGAGTTTTCGGATGAAATCTAGTTCATCGTGTAGTTTAAAGTAATCTGAACAGATATTGAAAGCTCTATTGGTCAGAGTCGAAATTAAATTTCGTTTGAAACCTAAAGGGATAAAGGAAGAAAAGTTCGTAGTAAGATTGGTGAATGTCGGCTTTCGGTAAACGGAAGTTTCAAAAGAGAATTAGTTTTATTATCTTAATGTCCAAAAAGGACAGAGAGCTATTAGATTCAGCTTCTGAAGTAAATTGAATATTAGGGTGCTTAGAATTAAGGTAATTACGAAACAAAGGGATATGGTCTGGTGATTTAAACAGGAGAAAAGTGTCATCAATATATCTTCTATAAAAAACCGGTTTAAAGTTGGAAGGACACTCATTCAACCATTGACTTCATGATGACACAGAAACGCGTTAGCTAAGGTGGGACCAAGAGGCAGACCACCTAATTCTCTCATACGCAATCACTCGCACAACAATAACCACCCAATTTCACAGTCTAATTTCGCCGTACTTGCTGCCGGAAACTCTGACCTTAAGCTTAAAATTATGGAGTCTTTGTTTATTTATAAACTGAAACCAGACCTAAATTCTGACGAATCATCGATAGATCTGCTAGTTTTGGTTAAGGTACTAGTTTATTTATTTACGTTTTAGTTTTAATGCTTTTACTTTTTATAATTTTAACTTTTTAACTTCACATTTATTACCTTTTAGTTTTAATGTTTTACATTTCTTAGCTACTTTTTATATATTTTTTAAGTTTATTTTAAATTGTTATTAAGCAATTTGTATTTTGTATGTGATTTGGCATTTTATTGTTTAGCCCTGAAGATGGAATTAGTGCATTCCGAAACGTTGGTACTATTAAACCTTGAAGGATGTTTGTATTTTCTCTGGTGTTCCTGTTTATTATTAAACTGCGTTTTCCGCGCCACCAATCAATAGCCGATATATATATATATATATATATATATATATATATATATATATATATATATAATTTAGACCGTTTCACGATTATATGGTAATTTTTCAAATTCAATTTTGATAAACGCACACACTTTTATTTTTTTATATAAAGGAAGAAAAACAAATATACAAAATATCATTTTATTTGAATGATAAAAAGGCACCCCTCAGATGTCACTTCTTTTACATTAATGGATAATTAAGCAAATATAGACTGAACGAAAAATGTTTTAAACAAAGCGACTTAAATTCTATTTAAGAATATATTGATTAAGAATATAGGGATTTCAGTGGCTGAGGGACCTCCTTTCTCTGATTTCAATGATTTGAAAGGCCAGTTGTCTCTCTCCTCACTCTTGTGAGCTTCTCATTAAACTCTGTAGCCAGTTTGACTCCTCGTTCAGCACAGTCGTTGATTACTTTGACTGCCATGACCCGATTACGGTGCTCCTCAATGTCTTCAAGTTCTTGGGAATTTCTTTTCAAACACTTGAAGAAGTCTTGTGTTTGAGTTGTGACAAAACTGGTAATCTTAAGTCATTGGGGTTTTGCAACATTCGGGGGTCCACCTTTCTTGCCCTCACTTTTCGAGGAGGCGCGTGGTGAAGGTTGTGGAGCATTAGAACCTTATCATCTTCAGTCACGAGGTTTGAGAAAAAGCCAAATCCTACAAGATCTCACTCAAGTACCAACCATGGTTCTGAAGTTTTTTAGGGCTGGAGCATCAATTCCAACTGGAGATGTATACCAAGCTTGAAGATAAACTGTCACTGAAAAGTCGTTTATTCGTATCAGAGCTTGTTTTTCATGAGGGGTGAGAAGGAATTGGTTCCTAAATAAGTAAATTTTTAAGGAATAGATGCCTTTCCCATCCATCTAGCTCTGCTGTAAGCTCCTGGGTAGTGGAATCTGCTATCAGAGCCTTTATTTGTTTTAGGCATTGGACAAACCAAGGAGATAAGTGCAAGTTCTAAGTATTCCCTGTAGTCACCTCGAGTGTGGCCCTCTTGAAGTTTGGAGTTGATGAAAGAAATAAGCTTGTCTCTGTGCTTCAAGATCCAATGATCTAAGATTCTGAGGTGAGATCATTGGGTTCATAGGGCTTGTAATTCTGCTGATCAATGTTATCCCAACAATCTCTGAATCGATTGAATAAGGGAATTTGTGGACCCGAAGAAGAGAAAAACATGTCAAAAACTGCAGTGATAAGAAGCTCGTGGATATGGTGGCGGCATGCCAGAAAAAGGAGTGATCTCTGAAGGGCCTTTTGGATGATGGTACAAGCCCCAGCCATGGATACCTGTATTGCTTGCAGTAGTATCAAAACAAAGGCCTGCTACCCACTCACTACTTGTGGCCATTGCTTCAAGACATCTAAAACTGCTCTCCCATTTCTTCTCCCGTTCCAGAAATAAGCTTTGGAATAGACAGTAATTTTTCTAATTCGCCTGCACAGTCACAACAATGGGCATTACATCAATCTTACCCCCCATGCATGGATGGAAGAAGCTTTCCATCAAAATGAATTATTAAAGGGGTATTTGGTTGGAAACTGGCTTTAATGTCTTCTCCCATCTGCATCCGTGTTGATCGCCGAGACCTGTAGATAGAGGATGATGAAAGTTTGATCTCTTCAATTTCCACTCCAGCAGCTGAAAGGGCAGGTGCCACAATGTGCATAGCAGCTCTTGCAGATGTTCCAGTGCTGTCCAGAGCAGCCAAGAACTTTTTATCCCTAACAATTACACCTGGTTCAAGCTTCTCCTTTTTGAAGATGATGATGAGAGTGCTCTGTAGAACAATTCATCACCAGATGATTCTTCACTTCCTCCTGAACCGGAATTTTCACATTGGTTGAGATCCACAACCTTTGTCAATTGCCTCATTTCTTCCTTTGATTTCCTGCGAAGTTTTTCCGTTCTTTCCATGCTTATCTGTCGTGCTTTTGCCTTTCTTGAAAACTCCTTGTCTTCTGGACCCATAATCATTTCGATCGTTCCTTTGATCCTTAAGAAAATCTTTATCCTCCCTGCAATTTATTTCTGTTTACACTTCTGAATGAGCTACATCGAAAAGCTTCTTTAAGCTGGTGACAAATTCTGCTTCATTCTTCTCTTGGGTAGGAGTTCGTCGAGTTCGGTTCTTGACCAGCCCTTCATGCTTATTGTAAAGCCTTTTAAGCTTTGAGACAATATAAGGCTTGTGGGATGTAATTAAGGAGGCTTTTTCCCACATAGCAATAACTTCGTTGGCTACAGTTGCGCAAGCTACAGAGACATTTTGCTTTCCCACCTTAATGTGATAAAAAAGACGTTTAAGGACATCACTGTTAGTTGGAAGCTGCTTCTCAGAAAAACCCTCTTCCAGCACTTGTCCGACCAACCAGACTTCACACTTGTTTCTGGTTTTTGCCATAATTCTGAGGGAAAAAAGTTTTACCACCTGTTAGTCTTAATAATAATATAATATAATCATTAATCACTCACCTAAATTATATTATGACTTGATTACTGTAAGAAAGTTGTAAAGTAACATGAAGTAACCTTTCTAGAACAGTAAACTTGTGAAAATATCAGTAATTATAGATGAAAAAGCAAATAAAACATCATATAATCCATAAAGGGAAAAAATGGAAATTCTAGAATAGCTATCCTGAAGAAGAATTTTCTAGAATTCTCTCTAAAGAATATAGGGGGGTTACTGGACCATTCCTGAAAATGACCTACTTATCTTCCAATTTTATTTATGAATTTTTATACCAAATTTAAGAGGACATCACAAATAAATAAATATATTTGCCAGAAAAATGAAAATTTTCTCATGAGGGTAAAATAGATATGCATTGAGGGGTGGGATAACAATAAGCTCTTGTCTTAATATTTTGCATGGAGTCTTTATTCATGACATATTACTTTTTTAGTATGTTGGCGTTGAGCCATCATAAATTTCGATTTTTCGAAACGGCCTAATTAATATATATATATATATAATATATATATATATATATATATATATATATAATACATATACAGGGTGTCCGAGAATTATCTGTACAATTTTTGGCTGTTATTAAAAGTCAACCATGAAGTGTAGAAATTCCAGTGTTGTCCCATTTTACAGAGAATCTCATTAAGTTTTTTCTGATACCAAGTTTTGACAAGTTTTTCAAAAATTCCAGTGTGTCCGAACATTATCTGTACAATTTCATCTTTTAATAAAATTCTTGATAACACACGTAAAATTCTTAAACAAGATTATTTAGAATCTGTATTTTCAAAGGTTTCTTTTATTAAAGTAACGTTGTTACAAACATTCGATATGTGCACCATTAGTGATTCGCAAAACATCCAATCGATACTCCAAATGTTGCCATGTACGCTGCAGCATATCCACATCAATTCGCTCAATAGCAGCTGTGATTCTTGCTTTTAAATCATCAATGTCTGTCACCCGCATACATTTCTAAAAAACTTGTCAAAACGTGGTATCAAAAAAACTTAGAGATTCTCTGTAAAATGGGACAACACTGGAATTTCTACACTTCATGGTTGACTTTTAATAACAGCCAAAAATTGTACAGATAATTCTCGGACACCCTGTATATATATATATATATATATATATATATATATATATATATATATATATATATATATATATATATATATATATATGTCATTCAAGAATTTCTGGAGTTATTTGAAGTTGTCTTGGCACCTTCAAAGTTCAAATTCAAACCTGTAAGTTGGATTAATTAGTAACATTTAACCACCGATAAGAGATAAAGATACTTTTCACAACTCTCCGATGCAAGTACATAAGAAAAGGACGAATATAAATAACATATTTCTCTGTACGAATGCTTACGAACGCCACTGTACCCATATGAGAATCTTTAAAAGTAAAAATAGATGATAGTAGAAAGGAATCAAGAATTTTTGGCATCAGTGTAATGGCACATATATTTACTTTACGATTCACTATTTTCTCTGTGAATATGCAATGACATGACTTGCACGTTGTGTTGATTTTAAAAATTAATTTATATGTAACTGAGAAACATTGCTCACCTCCGGTTAAAATTTTATATATATATATATATATATACACACACACACACACACACACACACACACAGGGTGTAACAAAAGTCCGTTCTGATAGGGAAATAATGTATAACAGAATTAGCGCGGGAACCACTTCAAAACGTAACCGACAGCTTACAAAGACGAGTAGAAATGTGTTAACGGCTGCATGGAATGCAATTTGAACATGTACTGCATTAACTGGTAACTTGATTGTATTGTTTGTAACGTATAGTTGAAACTATTTTCTCGTTCAATTCTGTTATATCGTATTTCCCTATGAGAACAGACTTTTGTTACACCCTGTATATATATATATATATATATATATGATGAATAAAACCACGAAGGAAAGGAAACACAGAATGGTGCTCAAGCGCTTTCGTCTAATGACATCCTCAGGAACACTGAAGTACATAACTCTTTATGTACTTCAGTGTTCCTGAGGATGTCATTAGACGAAGGCGCTTGAGCACCATTCTGTGTTTCCTTTCCTTATCGTTTTATTCATCATAAATATTTTTCACGTGTTACTTTCGTGAAATAATTTTCATATATATATATTATATATATATATATATAATATATATATTAAATTGACACCACGATTATTGTTCTCAAGAACAAATGTCAAAGCTGATGAGTGGAATGCCAGAACGTGTGTCACCGTTACATAATGTAAAGACGAAACCAACACGATTCTAAATATATTCATTCAATAAATCTGTTCTTATTTATTGACTTTTATTATATCAAATCAAAAACTATGGTAAAACCGAAGGTGTCTATTTACTTTTGTCAACTATATATATATATATAATATATATATATATTTCAACTGCAAAGAACACGCAGTATAATTAACGTAAAGAACGACGCTTGTATAGAAGAATATTCCGCGCAAGATGAGGAGGGAGAACGAACAAATGAAAAAAATGAGGTAACCACCCGGGAATCGAGTGAGGACCATGGTGTAGTGGTTATCATATCTGACCGGCAATCGGAAGATCCCGGGTTCGATTCCCGGGTGGTTACTTCATTTTTTCATTTGTTCGTTCTCCCTCCTCATCTTGCGCGGAATATTCTTCTATACAAGCGTCGTTCTTTACGTTGATATATATATTATATATATATTATATATATATATATTTTGATGGTCTTCCTGGTGACTTTGAAGGTCTTCTAATGAGCGTTAAACATCTTCACCAAATTTACTGGAATTATGATGATTATTTTGCAAATTCAATTTATTGACATGGTTTTTAGTTTGTACATAATTATAGCATGATTATACGACGATTTTTTTATACTTGTACAGTTGTACTTGCTTTTTTACTTACGATGATTTTTGTACTTGTACTTGCTTTTGTGGTCTCGATGAATTTTGTATTTGTATTTATGCTTGTACTTTCGATGATTTTTTGTACTTCTACTTGCTTTTGTAATGTCGATAGCCTTTGTACTTGTATTTACGTTTATACTTTCAATAATTTTTGTACTTGTATTTGCTGTTGTACTTTTGATGATTTTTTTGTACTTAATAAGATCTACTCACAGTGGTATTTTCCTTGTGTGAATGTTTAACCCAATAATACACTTTCGGTATTCGCGCATTAAAGTCACTTGTGTTTAAATTTATGTACTGTATGCATTGATACGGTATATTAGGTAAACAGGGTAATATCCGGACTTCCTATTTCCCAACATGAGAGAGAAGTGGGGTGAACTCCTTAAAGTCACTTTCATGAATCCCGAATATTAGTAGTGTGTAAGTGGACAACCCAACTCCCACCGATGCTAACCCGATTCGGTGCCAACGATAGTCAAATCCAGGACTTCCACGTTCCAAGTAATGGAAACCCAAGAGGTAAGAGCTTCATGGATGATGATTTAAAAACTGCTGAATTTAGGCATTATTTTGCATTTCTGAAACAGTTTTTAAATAATAATAATAATAATAATAATAATAATAACAATAATAATAATAACAATAATAATAATTATTATTATTATATAAAATATAAAGTTTATATATTTTATCATTGCCGAACTGAAGCAAGGAGACTCAAACTAGAAAAAACTATACGAAATAGAAGTGGACCTAAAACAAACATTCATTCATAAGACAAACGAGGCGGGAAACAAGGTAGCAGACAACATAAAAATAACCCAAAATACTTCTACACGTTTGCGAAAAGAAAAATGCAGTGTAAAGAGAGTATTGGTCCGTTGATAGATGGGATCGAATACACAAATGACCCAGAAAAATGAACGAACTACTTAAAAACAATTTAACTCCGTTTTAGCACCCCTAAGTCCCAGAAAAAAGTAGAAAATCCAGATGAATTTCTTAACATTGATACAAATCAGCCAAGAACAAGTTCGGGTGCGAATCTATTAATAGACTAGAGTTCTCAGAAAGAACAGTAATTAAGGCTCTATCATAAATGCGAGAAAATTCTGCACCACGACCAGACACATGGAGTGGCACGTTTCTGAAGAAATGTAAAGAGAGTATTGCCAAGCCTACTTACTCTGGAGAAAATCACTTGACACAGGACAAATTCCACTTCCATTAAAGAGCGTGAACATTGCCCCTTTCTTTAAAGGAATTAACAGAGAATTATCTAACAATTAATTATCGGTCTAAGAATTAGCGGCCAGTAGCTCCCATCTCCCACTTTATAAAGTGCTTTGAACGTATAATTAGAGGCAAAACTATTTACTACCCACAAGAAAAGATTTATACAATCCAAACCAACATGGCTGGAAGAGCATGCTTATCCATGCTTGTTCCATGCACGGTCTGTGTGTAACCCACACATATATACAGTATATATGTGTGTGTATGTGTGTAAGACTGGTTGAAATACATGCCAAATCATTCAATTACAAATGAATTTGTCGTATGAAATCTTTTCCAAATGGGTGAATGGCCGAGTCTGATGAGAGCTCTAAAATATCAGCCCCTTTTGTTCATTTCTAAAGGTGTAAAAAAGAGGAAGAAGGAAATTGAAAAAGCCCTGTGGTGTGTATATATATATATATATATATATATATATATATATATATATATAGAGAGAGAGAGAGAGAGAGAGAGAGAGGAGAGAGAGAGAGAGTTCAGATATACTGTATGGCAGGATATACTGCATGAGGGAGAACAATGCGCGGAGTGTCCAGACAAAGTGCGCATTGTCCAGCTGCCGGGCTTTATCCGTAACATGAACCCTTCAATTATGTGACTCCCTGTTTTCCGTCATAAATAAATAATAAATACGAGATAGGAAATAACTACAAGTACTTAAAAAGGTTTTTCTCCCAAAATATATTTGGTGGCCAGTATACAAATTTAACACAGGTTTATCTGATTAAGATAAATTTATATCCAGTGTTGTAAAATTATCTTTAAAAAGTAATGAAGTTAAAATTACTGTAATTAAAAAGTCCAGTAATTACTTTGCTCCCGAATTAATTCAAATACAATTACAATTTCTTTCGTAATTTGAATTGCTTTCCAGTTACTTATTTGAAACCCTCAAACTAACCAAAACCAACCAACCAAACAAAGATGGAATTAGTTGGCATGACAGAGGCACTCATTCATTTGAATAAATGCATGATCTATTCGGTAAAAGACAATAGCCAGGAAGCCCATTTACCTTCGACGTGGGATGAGTGTGCCCCAAGGGTCACCTTTAGCCCGAGCAATGACAGAGTACGCAGCCAACTGAACTCAGCTCAGGAGCCAGTAGGTGGAAGTGAACAGGAGTCTCACCGCTCAGAGTCCGCTCAGCCTTAGCTACTGGCCGTAAAATATCTATTGTATTCACTTTTGCTATTCATATCCCTCTGAATGAACTGAATTATGTAGTCAGTACGTCTTACTGTATGATCAGTTTGTAACTGAAAAGGCATTCCCACTTTTATAGTTTGGAGTCAGTTGTGACATGTATTGTCGGTAGTGGGTGTCAGTATTTGGAATCGAAGCTGCAGTAGTGGAGTCGATATTTGCGAAGTTGTTTAATAAGCTGACTATGTCTTTGGGATCACTATAAAAATTTCCGTCTTGCGTGAGGGAGACAAGGATTTGTTTTCAGTTCTTTTGTGTAAACGATGGTTATCAAGAGAATGACAACAAATGTTGACGAATCAAGACGATAGGGTTACGTCTTGGCCACTGTTCAAATGATGCAGCGACCCGTGGTTCGGATCCCACTTAAAACTGTAGGTCCTCTCCGTCGCATAACCTTAGATGTTGCGAAAGAGGTTAAACAGCCTCATCAAACAAACAAAATCAGGACGATACTGTAGTGTGAATGACCCTTTAAGAGAACTAACGGTATTAACGTCACACACTTCCAAGCGGAAGCTACCACATTGAAGCCCATTATTCAAAATGCCTATACATTTCGTGCTTTTATTTGAATTTCGAAACAAAGTGGACATATTTAACTTTTAAAGTATGATTTTTCGCACCTTCCCAATTAACTTCAGCAGTCCTTACCTACTGTACAAACTCGTTAGTAACTACTCAGCTTCAGAGTTTGTACATTGTTTTCATCACACTTTATTGTCATATATTGCACTCTCGTGTCGGAAGTGATCAAATATTTATTTTATGCGCGGTATAAACTGCTTTTGTTTTCATTATGTTAAACAGAGCTCAGTATAGTTTGGAGTTTAGTGAGGAGAAACGTACGTACAATCACGCCCTAGTTTTAAGCTCTTTATTTTATTTTTTTTCCAAGGGACTTAAGTCCGGTTATTTTTATTTATTTATTTTTTCAAGAATGTGAAATGAGGTATTTTGGGCAATTATTGTACAATAACATTCTTATTTATGTATTGCAGATTCGCAATGAATATGGGCAGAATTTTCTTCGTGTGGGCATTGGGGTTCCTTTCTGCAATTTCTCTTGTAGTTTCTCTGGAAAAAGGAAGAAATAAACTTATTTATATCTTGTTTGAGGGGTAATTATTATTATTTTTTCAAAATTTCATTTACTTTTAGAGTATATGATACTAAGGTAATTTTCACAAGCGCTTAATCTTAGTTAACTCGTGCATATTAGCATCCACTGAGAAAGGTGCCGTCTTATCTTTCACACACACACACACACACACACACACACACACACACACACACACACACACACACATTTATATATATATATAGGTGGTGAACTTTATTAATTCGTAATTTAATAACAAAAGGAAATTAATAATATTAAAAATATCAAATTGGACCATAAGTGACGATTTCATATTTTGTATGTCTCCCTTAAGCAACCAATATACAGCAGCCACTCCTCTTAGCATTAATTCAACAAATTTTAGTTAATGTTGCAGCTTTGGGATCACCTGAAGATCAGGGCCCCCCCAGCCTTCTTTAGTTAGCCTTATAAGGCTAACTAACGAAAATATCACGACCTAACCTAACTAATCGTTAGGTCAACTGTACGCCCCTGACGATTGGTTAGGTTAGGTCGTGATATTTTCGTTAGTTAGCCTTATAAAACTAACTAAAGAAGGCTGGAGGCCCTGATCTTCAGGTGATCCCAGCTTTGGTCTATCAATTCCTATAGTTTTTAAAGCATTTAATGTATACTATTGGTTGTCAAAGTCTGAGTTTCACATTTGTTAAAAAATTAACGAAATAACTAATTTTTAAGATAAATTTGGGGATCACCTGAAGATCAGGGCCCCCAGCCTTCTTTAGTTAGCCTTATAAGGCTAACTAACGAAAATATCACAACCTAACCTAACCATTCTTTAGGTCAACTGTACACCCTTGACGATTGGTTAAGTTAGGTCGTGATATTTTCGTTAGTTAGCCTTATAAAGCTAACTAAAGAAGACTGGGGGCCCTGATCTTCAGGTGATCCTGGTTTTGTTTGTGTGGAAGGCGTTGTTTCATGGTCTTATTTTGTTGTACAGTATGTTGTCGAGTGAATGTACAGAGTGGTCACAAAATTCCTTTGCAGTGACATTACAGCCTATCTGTATGTTACCCTTGTTTTTAACGCAAAGGGACTCTGTGGCCACCCTGTACACTTTCGGTAAAAAAGGTCGACTAGAAACTTAAAATTTCTGAAAAGCATTAAAAATTACTAATTGGTAATAACTAGATTTTGTTTTTGAAATTTTATTAATGTGAACAAAAAGAATAAAATATTTAAAGGAAAACACAATACGAGTATTACGAATTAGTATTTTTTTTTTAAATTTTATATTTCTAGGCGAACTTTTTTCCGAAATGTACATTTTTTACCTTTCAGCGATTCTTGTATGCTATTTTATGCTTTTATACTCTCCTTTTTTTATGCATTTGTGTGTGTGTGTGTGTGTGTGTGTGTGTGTGTGTGTGTATACCGTATACGATATTTTGACTACCATCAGTTCGCGCAAAATTTTTACCCCACCCTGTGTTGTTGATTTTGTAAAATAGAAAATATATTAGTTTCTACCTCTTTTTCTAGCTTTTTCTTCTTGAATTTTCAACTGAACTATATATATATATATATATATATATATATATAGAGAGAGAGAGAGAGAGAGATGTTGAATAAATAGGTTATGAAAATAATTTATTTTATCACTTATCAAATCTTGATTTGCGAAATGCATATAATTAACTTAATTACGCTGAAACAGTTACGCTTTCCTCTCTTTATCCAGTAAATGAAATGGAAACAAAATAAACCTAACCTCAATACAAACACACACACGAACGAACAAACAACTTTTATTTAAAAGAGAAGGTATACAATGTTAAATAGAGAGAGAGAGAGAGAGAGAGAGAGAGAGAGAGAGAGAGAGAGAGAGAGAGAGAGAGAGAGAGCTTTTAATCGGGACTATAGGGTGGCCACAAAGTCCCTTTGCATGGAAAACAAGGGCAACATACGGATATGCTCTAATGTCACTGCAAAGGGACTTTGTGGCCATTCTGTAGTAAAATTGAGGAGGGACAGAAAGTGCTACATTGCGGCGTTTAGGTCAGACTAACGCGGCACCTTGCAGCGTGGTAACTCTCGAATTATTATTATTAACTAGCACCATCTGGAGTCGAACCCCCGACCTCAGTGTATTCGCTTCACTTAAAGGAAATGTGTTATCCACTGAGTACCGGACGATGGCCACGTTCAGACTGACGTTATTCTCCTGACGCGGTATTTAATCGACGAGTTATTGTGGGTTAGATTGTTAGTATACGTTAGGTTAGGTTTCGTTAGCTTAGGTTAGGTTAAGTTACGATTAGGTAGGTTAGGTCAGTTAGGTCGATATCTCTTCAACAACGAAATAGGTACAGGTTCCATCACATCTCTAGATTTACGGGGCATATGGGCATTTTATGTGAATATGCCGTCGGAAAGTAAAAGAGATTCATCTCAGTTTTTACAGTAATGTAATGACGGTGGTTGTTTAACAGTCCTTAGCAACATCTAAAATCATATGACGGAGGGACCTACAGCTTTAACCCTCTATGGAGAGAATTTTCTGTAGGGTTAAGTTATAAATGCGTGTATATGAAAGGTTAGAAATTTGTAACAGTTGTCCATATAAGGTTAAGTGGGACCCGAACCATCTAAGGCAGTGATGGGCAACCTAGGCTAGTGAGTGGGCCGCATGAGTGGCCTTCCTTCATCTCAGTGGGCCGCAAGATTAAAAATGTGCATGTGCGCTAAACATGGCCCCACGGATATGCTTAAATACATTTAAAACAGCCCCAAAATTTCATGAAGAATTAAATAAAATTATTATTTATACATTAATTGAATCATGATCAACTTCAAAGAGTACAGCAAAAGAAACATTTTTTACGTTTGTCTCGCAATGCATCATAATCAACGCGACGCACAGTGCCACAAATTGGTTAAAAAACGGCCAAAATTATTTTTTTCAATTGTACTTAGTTTTATGTAGTTGAAATGTTAAATTATGATTTATTTTAATAAAAAATTATGTTTAGTACCTTTTGTATATATGTAATGGTGACATATTGAGTGATTTTTCTATAAATAATAATAATATTCCAAATCAATAGGTTATGACCTACTGTAGTTTCTTAAGTTTCTCAAATTACTAAAAATATACTAAACAGATAATTGTTAATTAGGCCTATGTTTTGCAGATTTTGTCAAATGACATACTAAAATAAGTATGGTTTCATTTTAATCACTATACACATCTATTGTTTAAAACATTATTTGATAACCTGCCACTATATCAGAAGGGGTAAATAAAAAACATCGTAATACCTCTTAAAGTTTATGAAATTAATTCCCCCAAAATAAGTGTGACAACTGATATGAAAAAAAGTGTAAATAGTGTAAACAAAATTACAAAAACTTCATATTTAGAACATATCACGCATCACTCTTCTTGCAGACTTAGTTAGTTAATACATGAAAAACATGTTCTAACACGCAAAGTCGCAAATAGTCGCAAAAATGTTTTGTTTCTTTGATTTACTTAAAGATTGCATTAATGTTTAACACAACAATTACATTCCCCAAAATCCCCCATTTTTTGTTTTGCTAATTTTACACATTTTCTAGATTGGCAATATCATAGATTACAGATTAAATTGTTTAGTTTTTTTAATTAATGCTATCTTTTTAGTTTTCAATAAAAAAATATGCATGAAAATGTTCTAAACTGTTTATTCTTTCAATAGAACTAAGCAGAACATGAAACTACAGAAAATATTTTGTGATATAGTAACTTCAAGTAAGTTGTTAGAACAAACATATTTTGTCCCCTCCAAGATATTTTAAGACAATGTATATTATTTCGTAGATTTTTCTTGCCTTAATGTAAGAGAATAAAATTTCAAATACTTAAATCAGTAAGTAGAAGTGTTTTATTTTGACGTGGAAATGGTTTTAATAGAATTTACTTCAATTTGTTATTTTTGGTTTTTGACCGTTTTTTAACCCATTTGTGGCACTGTGCGACGTCTGGTTGGATCTTTCCTTTATAAGCTTCCTCAGATTTCCATGTAGTTGTAGGGTAGTTGAAATGTAGTTAAATCAATCAGTTATTGGTAGATTAGGAAAAGATTAATATAAAGAAATTTTGTTAAATCAAACAAAATTATCAGTAAATTATGGAAATATTAATATCAATTCCAACATTTTCATTCATGTGGACAATGGTTAGTAAAATGTCTCTTGGGCCGTACTCAGAATGGGCCGCAGGTTGCCCACCACTGATCTAAGGGGTCGCTACATAATCTGAACGCGAAGGATGGTGGTGTCCCATCTAACTACTATCCAAATCATTGTCGTTTAACTTCGCTGATCGACGGGAAGCGGCGGCGTTACGTACGACACTGGCTCGACGTACCCCAATTTTTCGCAACTCCAAATAAGAAATAAATTAAATAAAAAGGTAAACGTCGAATTTTGGTAGATTGAAATTAAGACACTCAAATTATTCGATTATTATTATTATTATTATTATTATTATTATTATTATTATTATTAATTGCAAATGAAAATTGAGATAATTCTAAAAATAACAAACTATAAAATGTTACATAATAAGTGAGTCACATTTATACATACGTTTGATGCAGTCGGAATGGAAGCTTTCAACTCTTAATTTAATTAATGTGTGAGTAAGTGTATGTATATATATATATATATATATATATATATATATATATATATATATATATATATATATATATATATATATATATTGAAAATTCATTTCTTGTGACCACCAAATATTAACAAACAATAACGTATGTATAAATTGTTTAGAGAAAGAACGTGATTCGTAGATTCAATATTTACTAAAGGATTTAAAAGAAATTTTGGGTTGAAATTTTATTAGCAATACAAAGCCCAAAACATGTTAAAATGAGAAACATTTATTTCTACCAAACGCTCGCCTCACCCCCCTTAAAAAAAAGTTTGGAGTTTGGAATTGTTTGTTGTGGGTTGTGATCTTAAAAATATGTTTTTGTAACATATTTTAAAGGACATACATATTTTTTCGTTTACTTTGTCATGGTTATATAAATCCTGGAAGCGTCATCACGCATGGGTACGAATGGTTGTTTAGGTGGGGATTTTAGTAGCCATGTTGGGAGTGATGAGGTAAGAGCCGCTGGTCCATCAGGATGCGTGTGTGAGTGGATGCGTGCGCTTTAATTTTTACTGTTTCTCTTCTTTACTCCCTTCTGTCGTCCTCACCCTAATCCATGGGAAAGGAGATTTTTGTTAATATACGTATTTACCCGTTAAGCCGATTTGGATGAAATTTTCAGCCATTTTTCGTCTAATTTCGTCAAATATTTGGTCTAAATTCGACTACAATTACGAAATAAATTTTTAGGTTATTGACCGTTTTTTGTGTTTTTCGCTTTAACCTATTCTAGCTTCTTCAATCTTAAAGGAATCTATTTGAAAATTGTGGTGCGTAGCTTCCTGAAGCTTACACTACAGTTGCCTTATGGAACTTTCCCTGATTTATGAGTGCGAGTTGAAATAAATTGGTTTGACCTTGGTGTAAAAGAAATGTGACCCTCTTCCGCTCTATACTTGCAAACTTTTAAATTAAAAAAAAAAGTTGTTACAGAACTAACCCGTTACATAAATAGTTTTGGGAACACCTTTTTTTTTTTAGATCACCCTGTCTATTAAAAAGTTACAACCGTTATATTTTTATTTTCTGTCCAAGTGATTTTATTCAACTTTGGTGAGAAGTTAATTTATCATACAAAGAAGCTAAGCTGTTTTAATCAAATCGCAATTATATACAACTTTGCCTCTCTGATGCGCCTCGGTGGTGTAGTGGTTAGCATCGCTGACTATTACTCTATCGGCCCCGGGATCGAGACCCGGTGACGGCAGGCGGCGCGCAGCAAAACCCAGCTGTTCATCCTTCCACACAATAAAGAAATTGATTGGTAGATAAATGGCTACTCTGGGTAGCCTAGTGGTTAAAACGCTAGGCTGCTGGCGGGGCGTGGTTCGGATTCCACGTTAAACTGTAGGTCTAAAGTAGAGTGACAAGCTTGACCTTCGTCAGAATGAACAATTCGGGCAGAAGCAAAAACCAAGGTTAACCAAGGTTATATTATATTTGAATTTCATTATTCTCCTATTTTGAATTTTCGGATTTTGGCCCCCACAAATCACGTAAAACATTGTCAATTGGTGTTTTTTGGAAGTGTTTGCAGAAATGTGGATATCTTTCGAGTTCTGTAAAAGATGGTACCCAAATCCGCATTCAGAAACTACTTTGCGACTCTGTAGATAAATTTCACTCTTTTTTTTATAACCTGTGGAAGAAAAAAATGACTGCGTATTCATCCGCAGATTTCGTTACGATTACATGGACGACCAAGCCGCTGAAGCTCTTCCTGGATTTTCAAAACTTCTGCAAAATGGCGTTCGGGCAGAATACATGACTCCAATTTTTCCTACCACATCTTACCCTGATTGGACGACGCTTGTAACTGGTTTGTGGGCGGAGTCACACGGAATTGTGGGTAATCATTTCTACGATTCACAAGATAAGGACATTTTTTCACAATTTTTAGCGGAGACAACAGGACGACCAAAGGTATATCCCATTTGGTACATCGAATTTGGAATAGTTCCAGATTTTTATTTAATTTTATATAAATAGGTCTGTAATCTACAGTATAAAGAGGCTTAAATTCAACTGTACCAGAATCTGTTTAAAGTGACTACTATCAGGACCAAACAAAAGTAGTCACTTTAGGCAGGTGGTCACTTTAGAAAAAATATCTTATTTCTTATGTCAGTCACGTGCTTTAGCTCTAACAAAGATTATTTCAACAATTAAAAAAAGATGCATTTTTGTACTGAAACGCGCTTGTTTTAACTTCCTATTTAAGTGTGGAAACAATATCCCAAAAATAACAGGTATGAGTCATGATAGTATTAAGTTGCAAGACCAATGTTTTATTAACATCGCACAGTCACTTTAACCGACAAAAATTATTTTTAGCTGCGTAAAACCGGTCACTTTCAACAACATGCAGGTGGTCACTATATTGAGAAAAATTTACATTGTAAATATGGTATATGACTTTTGCCGAGACTGCAGAAAAGTGATCAATTTAACTGGGTGGTCATTATTCAAAGGTAATCACAGTGGAAGGTTCTACTGTACTTTAAAAATTATATGACACACTCTATTTCAAAGTGGTGGACAGCAGAACCAATTTGGATAACAGCAACTAAGGCAAATCTGAAAACTGCTGTTATTCTTTGGTCTCGATGTGACGTTCCCTTCGATGGAATTACGCCTGAGTTTTGTGAACCTTACGTCAAAACCATTGGTTCCGAAAGTTTCAGAACAAATGTCGAAAAGGCTCTGGATAAGTTGGAAGAAGGCTACGATTTCATTCAGGTAATTTAAATGCATAGATTAAAAAGGAGTTTTCAGAGATTTTAAGTGTGCTTCATCGTACACAAACTGATAGGAAAAACTGTACGAGTTTTAGTTTATTATTCTTAAAATCTGAAAACGGAACTGTTGAGCAAACAAGAAATTAATTTTTTATTTATTTATAGAGGAGAAACCCAGTAGGCCCATAGCGCTTCCATAAGTCTGGTTATAACTAGTTTTTCCGAATAGGTTCTCTTATTTAAAACACTTTAAATATATATATATATATATATATATATATATGATGAATAAAACCACGAAGGAAAGGAAACACAAAATGGTGCTCAAGCGCTTTCGTCTAATGACATCCTCAGGAACACTGAAGTACATAAAAGGGTTACAGCCTATATATAGGTTACAGAAAGAAAAAAAAGAAAAAGAAATAACATATATATATATATATATATATATATATATATTTATATATATATATATATATATATACATACATATCTAATATATCTATATATTATATATATATATATATATATATATATATTATATATACATACAGGGTGGGCGGAAAGTAGCTCCCTAATTTAAATTACATATAAATTATGTATAAATTGTGATTGTATTGTTATATTGTTATGGTGTGTTCTCTAAAGTGGTACAATTGTAACGTTCATTTTTTTTTTTTCATTTCAGATTGAAGGGTACATGGCTGAGCGTTTAACACTGCAGGAGCGTGCCCAGTTGGCGGCACGGTACGAAGTTTGGCAATCTGTCGTTCGAGTTCAAAGATGGTGGCGGGCCATTCACGGACCACGTGCCCAAGTGGACCCGAAAACAATCAAGAACTGCCACTCGAAGCTCATGACCACGGGGTCTGTGGCAGATGTTCGAAGATGTGGTCGCCCTTCGACATCCAGGGCCCAAGAGACGGTGCAGGCAGTTCAGGAAATGTTCGCACGGAGTCCACGAAAGTCAACTCGCCAGGCAGCTCGGGAAAGTGGACTCTCCCGCTACTCAGTGCGAACTGTGCTGAAGAAGGAGCTGAACTGGCGTGCGTGGAAGCCGCATTACTGCCAATCTCTCTCGGACGAGGACTGCGACATTCGCATGGAGTTCGGAGAAATCATGCTGGCTTGGCATGAAGACTGGCCCCATCTCTTCCGCAACATCCTCTGGAGCGACGAGGCGGTGTTCCACGTCGGAGGCTTTGTCAACCGCCACAATTGCCACTACTGGGCAGGAGAGGATCCCATGGTTACCGCTGAAAAACGGCAGAATCGGTTCAGTGTAACGGTGTGGTGTGGTATGACCTCAGATCAGGTTGTGGGCCGTTCCTTCTGCGCAACACCATGAATGCTGAGCGGTAACCTTGCTATGTTGCGAAACGAGGTCTGGCCGGTTGTCAGCACATGGGAGAACATCGACGATCTGATATTTATGCAAGATGGCGCCCCTCCGCACTTCGCTCTTGTTGTCCGTGAGTGGCTGGATGCCCACTTCCCTGGGCGTTGGATGGGTCGTCGTGGTCCACATCAATGGCCAGCCAGGAGCCCCGACTTGACACCGTGCGACTTCTTCTTTGGGGGTAGGTAAAGGAAGAAGTCTACCGCACCAAACCGAGGACATTGGAAGAACTGGAGGACCGAATTCGGAAGTCATGTCCTCCATCCCGCCGGAGTTCCTGCAAAGTCAGTGGACGCCATTCCTGGGCGGCTTCAGAAGCTGGTGGAAAGAGTTGGAGCCCACATTGAATTTTAGAGAAAACCTACATGTATGCCTACCTTTCATATTATTTCTTCTGAAATAATGGATAATATATGTATTTTTTACCAATCCAAAATAGGAGCTACTTTTCCGCCCACCCTGTATATATATATAATATATATATATATTATATATATATATATATATATCTATATATATTATATATATATATGTAGTATATATATATATATATATATATATATATGCAATAAACGGAGAAGTAAAAATAAAATTAAAAATTAAAGGATTATCAGATTTGTAAGGAAAATATCGATTTTTAGCACAAGATCAAATTAATTATAAAAATACAAATTTATACTGGAAATCTGCCCGGGTTTTAACACTTTGCCTTTTATGGTCAAGTTTCGATATATATACAAATAAAATGAAATTAAAAGTTAATAAAGTAGCATACAAGTTTACCAAAGATTTAGCGTTCTACCCTTCTTATCTAAATCTGTTTTGAAGGAATTCAAAACAACAGGATCGAGTTGAAAAAGACCTTTGCTTATGTTGAAGTTATTGAAAGTTGGATAATGGCAGGCTCAGAATATTTCTATTAACAATGTTGCTAGAGTGGAATAAAACTGAAGCATTATTCCAATCAATAGAGTGGGATAACTCTGACAAATGGACAAAAAGAGCACTGGACAACTGTCCTGTTCTAACGGAATATTGATGCTGTTTATACGTGTGTGCAAATCCTTTCCCGTCTGACCTATGTAAAAGGAATCACATTGTTTACAACCAATTTTATAGATAATGCCTGAATTATTGATAGGGCTATTTTTTACTATGATATTTTTCACAATATTGTTATATGAAAATACTACATTAATATCCAAAAGTTTAAGTACATTAGCAATGCCTAAAAAGCCCGGGGAAAAATGGAAGTACTAAAATATTTTTTGACAAAGTACGAGTGTTATTATTGACACGATAGAAAGTTCGTTTTGCCTTGTTGAGACAAGATTCCATAAACGCAGATGGATAACACAGATCACTTCCAATACCGTTGATTTTTTCCAATTCGGCATCGATGTATTCCGGACTGGCGATCCTAAGGGCGCGGAGAAACATTGATGAAAAAATGGCCTTCTTAGTGGGGGTGTCATGTCCCGAGTAAAAGTGTACGTAGGACAAATTGTTGTGTTTTTTTCCGATAGATACTAAACTTAAAACCTGGGCTTTCCCTATGTACACGCACATCCAAAAATGGGATTGACTTGTCTTGTTCCACTTCTAAAGTAAACTTAATGGAGGGGACTTGATCATTTAACTGAAGGAGGAAGTTATCCAGGTCACGATTCATGGGCCAGATACACAAAATATCGTCGACGTACCGCAACCAAGGGATGCCAACCCCCAGGATTCTCGGAATGTAAGTATTTCGAAAAACTCTCATATAAATATTGGAGAGGAGGGGCGATAAGGGGTTGCCCATGGCCATCCCAAAAACTCGTTGATAATACTCGTTATTGAAAGTGAATTTACAGTCTTTGATGCAAAGCTTAATAAGTTCCAAAACAATGTGTGAAGGTAGTGGCAGGTCATACTTATGTAATTCTTGGGAGAGAAAGTCAAGCATATCGTCAATCGGCACTTTTGTAAACAATGAACAAACGTCAAAACTGATCAATCTATCGTTAGTTTCAGTACGTGCATTATTCAATTTTTCAGTAAGATCCATGGAATTTTTTACATGTGAATCAGAGATAGTTCCGAGAATGGGGGACAAGACTTTGACAAGCTATTTGGAGAGTTTATAAGTAATAGAGCCCACCGAGCTAATAATAGGGCGCATAGGGTTGCCAGGTTTGTGGGTTTTAATGAGACCGTAAAGGTAGGGCAGAGAAGGTGAAGTGGACATGAAAAGCGGATGTGCGTGTACATAGGGAAAGCCCAGGTTTTAAGTTTAGTATCTATCGGAAAACAACAAACAATTTGTCCTACGTACACTTTTACTCGAGACATGACACCCCCACTAAGAAGGTCATTTTTTCATCAATGTTTCTCCGCGCCCTTAGGATCGCCAGTCCGGAATACATCGATGCCGAATTGGAAAAAATCAACGGTATTGGAAGTGATCTGTGTTATCCATCTGCGTTTATGGAATCTTGTCTCAACAAGGCAAAACGAACTTTCTATCGTGTCAATAATAACACTCGTACTTTGTCAAAAAATATTTTAGTACTTCCATTTTTCCCGGGCTTTTTAGACATTGCTAATGTACTTAAACTTTTGGATATTAATGTAGTATTTTCATATAACAATATTGTGAAAAATATCTTAGTAAAAAATAGCCCTACCAATAATTCAGGCTATCTATAAAATTGGTTGTAAACAATGTGATTCCTTTTACATAGGTCAGACGGAAAGGATTTGCACACACGTAAAACAGCATCAATATTCCGTTAGAACAGGACAGTTGTCCAGTGCCCTTTTTGTCCATTTGTCAGAGTTATCTCACTGTATTGATTGGAATAATGCTTCAGTTTTATTCCACTCTAGCAACATTGTTAATAGAAATATTCTTGAGTCTGCCATTATCCAACTTTCAAATAACTTCAACATAAGCAAAGGTCTTTTTCAACTCGATCCTGTTGTTTTGAATTCCTTCAAAACAGATTTAGATAAGAAGGGTAGAACGCTAAATCTTTGGTAAACTTGTATGCTACTTTATTAACTTTTAATTTTCATTTTATTTTTATATATATCGAAACTTGACCATAAAAGGCAAAGTGTTAAAACCCGGGCAGATTTCCAGTATAAATTTGTATTTTTATAATTGATTTGATCTTGTGCTAAAAATCGATATTTTTCCTTACAAATCTGATAATCCTTTAATTTTTAATTTTTATTTTTACTTCTCCGTTTATTGCATATATATATATATATATATATATATATTATATATATATATATATAATATATATAATATATGTATGTATATATGTATGTTATTTATTTTCTTTTTTTTCTTTCTGTAACCTATATATAGGCTGTAACCCTTTTATGTACTTCAGTGTTCCTGAGGATGTCATTAGACGAAAGCGCTTGAGCACCATTTTGTGTTTCCTTTCCTTCGTGGTTTTATTCATCATAAATATTTTTCACGTGTTACTTTCGTGAAATAATTTTCATATATATATATTATTTTTTTTAGGTGGCCCTTATTTTTCGAAATTGCAAATTTCACCATCTCACCCCCTCAGTATTCCATTTGACAAAATAACAAAATGTGCAAAATCTCAAGTAATTATAAATATTCTTATTGGTGCCGCACAAGGACTCAAATTTAATTAATTATTGAAACATAAATACACGAATTTTTTATTAGCGTTCCATTATAATATGGCAAATAACAGCAGTTAAAGAAGAGCATAAACAAAATAGACATTAACTACTGATTAATTAGAAACTGAATTGAACTAAACATTTTAGGACTGAAAACATAGTAAATTTGGCCTAGTAGGGATGGTTGCTTATGAGGCCCCCTTAAATATTAATTGATTTTAATAAAACTTCTTTGGTACACGTTTTATATTAATAGGAAAAAAATGCAGGGGTGAGACCCCAAATAAGCAACCATCCCTACTAGGCCAAATTTACTATGCTTTCAGTCCTAAAATGTTTAGTTCAATTCAGTTTCTAATTAATCAGTAGTTAATGTCTATTTTAGTTTATGCTCTTCTTTAACTGCTGTTATTTGCCCTTATAATGGAACGCTAATAAAAAATTCGTGTATTTATGTTTCAATAATTAACTAAATTTGAGTCCTGGTGCGGCACCACTAAGAATATTTATAATTACTTGAGATTTTGCACATTTGTTTTTTTTGTCAAATAGAATACGTATATTGAGGGGGTGAGACGGTGAAATTTGCAATTTCGCTCACCACGACAGTTTAAAATTTCGAAATTTTACTCTTAAAATGAGGGCAAGATAAAGGACATTTCAACTTTCACTGATTTTTTATTAATAAAAATTAGTTTTTTTTTACCTTAGTTGACCTTAGTTATGTTTGACCTTCTAAACACTTTTCATTATTAAGTTTATAGGCTGGTTAATGGGGTTGTTTAACCCCCTTCGCAACATTTTAAGAGGTTATATGACGGAGGGGACCTACAGTTTTACTAAGATCCAAACCATTTACGAGTCTCTACATAATCTGGATGCGGAGGATGGTCTCCCATCCAACTACTCTCCAGACCCAATGTCGCCTAATTTGGCTGATCGACGGAAAGCGGTGTCACGACGACATTGGCTAAGATATAGCCTTATTAGGTTAATTTATGATAAAAGGACTTTCGGGTTTAGGTTTCGAACAGTCACGTATACCTAATGCATAAACACCAGTCTGGATTTATGTTTATAGATTTACAGCGAACATACAGATAATGTAGGTCATGACAGTGGACCTGAAACTGAAGAAAGGAAGCAAGCTGTAAGAGATCTTGACCAAATCATTAATCATTTGCTTGAAAGGATTGAGGAAATGCGAATGACTGATCAAGGTATGTCTTCAAAATTCAGAACATTCGCTGATTCAAAGTTAGGATAATCACCATTCATATAATATATATATATATATATATATATATATATATATATATATATATATATATATATATATATATATATATGAGGGTAATTCAATAAGTATCCGCACTTTTTATTTTCACAATTTTATTTTCACATCTGATAGATTATAACACATCACTTCTCAATATAGTTTCCCTGTTTCTCAATACACTTAGTCCAGCGATCTACAAGCTTCCTAATATCATCACAGAAGAATGTTTTTGGCTGTGTGCGTAGCCAGTCATGCACCGCCTCCTTCGGATCATCATTGCCTTGGAATCGCTGACCTCTCAAAGCGTCTTTTAGTGGTCCAAACAGGTAAAAATTCGAAGGTGCCAGGTCTGGACTGTAGGCTGGATGGTCGAGAACTTCAAATTTAAGTTCTTAAAGGCATTTTCTAGTCTGTGCAGCGGTATGAGGGCGCGCACTGTCGTGTAACAAAATAACACCTTCCAACAATCTCCCTCTCCGTTTTGTGCGAATTGCTTGCTTTAACTCATTCCGAAGCATGTCAGAATACGATGCACTTGTTACTGTAGTTCCACTCTCTAGATAATGTTCGAGGATAGGGCCTCGTGTATCCCAAAACAGTGTTAGCATAACTTTACCTGCTGACGGCTGCGCTTTGAACTTCCTTGCAACAGGAGATGTTGGATGCTTCCATTGCATGCTCTGTCGTTTGCTTTCTGGTTCATAGTGATGGATTTAGGTTTCATCTCCAATGATAATGCGCTCCAAAAAGTTTCCACCTTCATTATGATACCGCGCCAAAAGACGAGAGCAGACGTCCATACGATTACGCTTGCGCTCTTCTGTCAATGTTTGGGCACCCATCTTGCACAAACCTTGTGAAAGCGCCAAGAATGTCATGAACTATTGAATAGGCTGACCCTTGACTGATGTCTAACGAAGATGTAATTTCTTTTATTGTTAATCTTCTGTCATCGAAAATCATGGCTCTGGCTTCTTCCTGCTTGACACCACTAGTTGATGTTGACCGTCGTCCTGAGCGCTGAGCATTTGTCACACATGTCCGACCTTCCTTGAACATTTGAATCCACTCGTACACACTTCGCCGTGGTAACGCATTATTCCCATACTGAACACATAAACGCGTGTGAATTTCAGTTCCTTTCACACCTTCTGCCCACAAAAAACGAACCACGGATCTCTGTTCTTCCAGAGTACAAATTGAAAGCGGCGCAGGCATGCTCACTACTCGTACGATATGTGACAGCTACGAGTAGCCTAAATAAACCTATACTGTTGCTAGCCTAAATAAGCCTATAGATCTCAGTTTGGCTCGTTATTACGAGTATATATTATATATACTATATTCTCACTAAAATAAAAAGTGCGGATACTTATTGAAGTACCCTGGTGTGTGTGGTGTGTGGTGTTGTGTATATATATATATATATATATATAAATTTAGGGTGATGCAAAAGTGGGGGAGTAAAATTTTTTTGTTTCAAATTTTTGAGATACCATCTCATTTGGTTTGATTTGGTGGAAAAATGATCCTGGGGAAATTTCGGGTCAAAATTCGAATATTTGGAGGTCGCGCCCGCCATTTGAAAATTTGCTGATTTCCATGACACCCAGGAGGTACAGCAAGCGTCACGTTACTTTTTTTTGAGTGGAAGTTCCCCAGGAGGCCTATCATACCACCTTCCTCTTTTCCATTTGTTCATAAAACAGATACAATACAATAGATATTTACAATAGATACATAGAATGGATATACTCGTAAATTTTACTGTTGCGTCAAAGATACGAGAGTTTTCTTAGTTTTGTCCGGAAGCTTCTTCCGATAATTTGATACAACTTGCAGTAGATATTGCTTCTGTTGTTCATCATTGGTAATTAATTTGTTATAATCTTCAATCAATTTCACTCCTCTTTCAGCAATATCATTAACAACTTTCATGTGATTCACTACGTTCTTTGCAACCCAATAACTCTCATCGAGAAGCCAATCTTCTACTGGTTTGCTCAAGAACGTTGAAGACAATCCGAGTATACTGAAGAAGGACTTTGTGTTAGCAGTTACAAAATCTTCAAGCTGCTTATTGTCAATAGTTTTGATGTCTATTTGTGTCTTCTTTGGAGGATCTGGCTCCGAAGATTTTGTAAGAGCCTCCTTCATTTTTCTTTTGGTGTCAAAGCTGATTTTATCATCAAAGAAAGCCAATGCGATCAACTCTTCTGAGAGATACCACAAATGATTCTTGAATTTTTCTAAAGCAGCATTTGCTAGTTGTTCATTTGTGCTTTTGTAGCTGTGAAGATTCTTGAGAAGACTCAGATCATTTCGTGGAGCACTTGCTGCGCAGGGTGCTGAAACCAATGCTTAATGTAAATTGAAACAGAAAACCAACAAATTTCTTTTAGATTTCTTTCTTCTATTGCTGTTATTTTGAACTGACTTTTGAACATAAAGATTTTCATCGAATAAATGACTTTCGCCATCCAACGGGCTCTATGATAAGCCCCAGGCTTCCTGAATTTTATTCCAGTCGTTGGAGTACCGCCAAGCAAGATGATTGTCAGTTCCAATAACTCTCTGTAATCGTCGCGAGGTTGATCTTCATTGATTTTTCTTGCTGCAAAGTTGATGATTTCCTCTTTTTCCTTTTGTGGATAATTTTCTAATTTATTGTATGAAGTTAGATTAATCTTATTCCAGTTTGTTTTGAATCTTTTGAATAACTGAATGTCAGGGCCTGATGAAGCCTGTAATGCAGGGGATACCACTGCTTCCAACATGATTTCAAGGATATGGTGTCGACAAGGACACCACAACAAATCTTTCTCCATTTTCTGTTCAATTAGGACACAAGCTCCGTTTTTACGACCTGTGTTCGATGCAGTTGTATCGAAACACATGCCTTTTACCTTATCTATTAGATTCCAATCAATGATCGCCTGATGTACTGCATTTGCAGTATCCTTTCCTGTGCCATGATCTATTTTTGGCACTCCAAGCAGTTGATCTTCTCCACTGCCAGAGATTAGGACTGGCAACCGATCAACAACCTCATTCCCAGTAATGTCTTCGAGGAGTTTGCCATCCCAATGAACAATCAAGGGTTTGTCAGCTTGAAATTCTTCTTTCAAGTTTTCACTGAACTTTTTTCTTGATTTCTGTCTTGCCCTACGAATCGATGAGTAGCTAACATTGTAATTCTCTGGATCTTTTCCAACATTTGCGATCGTTGGAATAATTATTAAAGAGGCTGGTCGGTCGCTGATCTTAGCAACATCCAATGAGGAAAGCAGATTTTCATTCATAATCTTGAATTTTTTTCTTGGAAGGCCTCTTTTGGATGTTGAGGGCTGTTCCAGATGTACTTCTTCTTCCGTAGATGCAGGTGAATCACTGCAGGAACTGCTGCTGCTTGCAAGAACAACTGTTTCATCAAATGCACTTGATTCACGTAACCTTTTCTTATCCATTTTTTCATGTCTCTTCGCAGCTTCCTTTCGACGTTTTTCTTCATCCTTATCAACTGCCATCATTTTACCCTTTCGACCTTCCCTTTGTAGCCGTAGAAACTCTCTATCTTCTTCGATAGTTATTAACTCGTTAGCATTTGCATGCGCAATATCAAAGAGTCCATCCAATTTTTCTTTCCATGTATTCTCTTTCTCTATTGAACACTTCGATTTTTTTCCTTTGCTCTTCTTCAGCCCTTGCCACTCATCATACAGTTTATTTAATTTCTTCACAACATTACATTTCTGGGTTGTTGGTATTCCTGCTCTCTGCCACACTTCCAATACATCATTAACGGTTGAAGTTAATTCTTCTCTGACGGTGTTATTCTTGACATGTTTATAATTCATGAATAAGGAAATTACTTCTTTCTTTGATGGAAGCTTACTTTGATTCAATTTATCTATTTGTTGACCGATCAGCCAGATATCTGTTGAGCTTCTTGATCTCATTTTCGTCACAATTAAGATACAGGAAATAGAAGAGAAATTGAGGCGGAGAGACTCACTGATATAGCACCTCTCCCGGACACTGCCACAAGCACACTGCGCTACCGATTTCCTTGAACGCTGTTTGCTGTTTGCTCATATACGCATCACCTACCACTCTGCCTGCAGCAAACCTGCACAAAACCTGCAACCTGCAACAAACCTGCAACAAAAATAAGAACAAATTCAAAAAATTTGATTTTACTCTAATTTTTTGTAATTTTCAAATTTTCAATTGGCGGGCGCGACCTCTGGATGTTATTTGTTTGACCTGGAATTTCTCACAGGGTGTTTTTGTGACAAATTGGAACAAATGAGGGGGTATCCCTAAAAATCCACGATGGTCATGATTTGTGCATCACCCTAATATATATATATATATATATATATATATATATATATATATATATATATATATATTATATATAATATATATATATATATATATATATATATCGGCAAATACGGTACATAGAACCATGAAATTTTAGTATGTTAATACTAGGTAATTTTATGGCTTGTATGCCATCTTTTAGCATTTTAGCTGATAAATTGGATTCATGGCGAATATTACAGAAAAATCTTGCTAATCATAGGTTCAAGTTGATAATTAAAGCGGTTTTAATTAACGTAAGCCAACTGCAGGAGGTTTGGACAAGCTTCTCAAGAAAATCGATAAAACAGGAGATATCAAAAGAATACCAGGTAGCGGTATTAAATTTGGCCACCAAACAGTCCTGATTTAAATCCTGTCGATTACGGACTTTGGGAAAATTTGTCACAGAGAATTTATCGGGTCAAAGTAAGAAATGTCGCTCATTTACGACAGCTTCTGAAAAAATGGGATGAGCTACCACAAGAACAAATCAATAAAGCCATAGATGAGTTCCATCCTAGACTGAAAAAGGTTGTAGAAGTTCGTGATAAACATAGCGAGCAGTTTTTTTAACATCAAGGTAGCACCATATGTGAGTAAGTACTTTGTAACTTTTTATCTGCAAATACAATGCAGTAGTAGTGTAAATGGAGAATTTCCAGTGGCATAAAGAAATGTTCAAAAATCCGTAATTTTCATTAGTTTCCTTTGAAATCCGCTCACCGTATAGGAAATTTACTTAGTTGTGGGGTGTGAAAAAAATATTGAAATCTGACCATAACTTTGGATTTTACAGCCAAAGTTCGAAGTCTCCCTTTTTTTTGCCGACCCGATATATATATATATATTATATATATATATATATATATATATATATATATATATATATATCAGGTCATCTCGTAAGTAATGTCGTTTTTTAGATCGGAATTTGAAGGACAAAAAAAAACTCAACTGAAACTTTTTAATCTAGTATATATTTTCCATCGGAATCAATGACACTCTGCCAACGTCCTACAAGCTTTTCAATGCCATGTTTATAAAATTCAGGCGGTTTTGAGGCAAAAAACGTACAAAGACTGGTGTGCAGGTCATCTAAAGAAGTATACTCTTTCTGGTAAAGATAGTTTTGCAGACTCCTGAAGAGATGATAATCTGAAGGCGCAAGGTTTGGAGAACATGGAGGATGCGGAAGTTTTTCCCACCCAAGCTCCTCAATTTTTGCAGAAGTGATCCGAGCGGTATGAGGACGTGCGTTGTCGTGGTGGAACACGATTGCTTTCCGATTAACCAAAGAAGGTCTCTTTTCTTTTAGTGCAGTGTTCAATCGATCCAGTTGTTGACAGTAGACTTGAGCGGTGATTGTTTGGTTGTGTGGTAAGGTTTCAAAGTGTATTACACCACCTTTATCCCACCAAACACTAAGCAACACCTTCCGAGGGTGAAGATTTGGTTTTGGCTATGGTGTCGCTGGTTCTTCGGCACAAACCCACTGTCGACGGCGCTTAACATTCTGGTACAGTATCCACTTTTCATCACCAGTCACTAAACGGTGCAAAAACGGATCTTGGAGTTCACGGGAATGAAGAGCTGTGCTAATGTTCACCCGCACCCTCAGATTGTCGACCGGCAATTCATGCGGCACCCATTTTCCTAACTTAGGTACTTTCCCGAGTTGTTGCAAATGTCGATGGATGGTGGACGGGGATGAATTGAGTTTCTGGGCCAATTCTTCGACAGTTGTTGAACAGTCTTCTTCAAGTGCGGCTAACAGCAAGTCATCATCAAACTCAGCACGGCGTCCAGAGCGTGCTGCATCTGTCAAACATCAGTCATCATTCCTAAACTTTTGAAACCATCTTGACATTTCCTCACATGCAGAATATCGTTGCCATAAACGTCCTGAATGTTTCGCGTTGCTTCAGTAGCACTATTCCCTTTTTTGAACTCGTAAAGCATTATATGCCTGATATGCTCTTCTGATACCGCCATGTTTATGAGGGGTTCACATAAAGCAAAACACATGTCTTCACTGGTCAAGGTCTGTAAAGTATGTAGCGAACCACGATAGATCTCTTAGATATAACCTTCGGAAAATTTATGCTTAAAACGAGTAGGACTAGTTTAAACTTAATCTATCGTAAAAAACGACATTACTTATGGGATGACCTGATATATATATATATATATATATATATATATATATATATATATATATATATATATATATATATATATCATTGTTAGAGCTAAATTTAATAAATAAGTTTAAACAAAAAACTTAAAAATGGACTGTTTCCATTTTTCAGTAAATATTATCATCGTGGGCAATCATGGTATGGTGTCAACAGCACCGGGAACCATTCGAAGAGTTGAAATGGACGACTACCTGCTGACGGATTACGTTGAGAATGTGGCAGACGCGGGCGCATTTTCCAACATCAAGGTCAAAGAAAGATATATAGATGAGGTTTGTAGTTTCCACTTGACATAGAGAAGAAAGATAAATTCGAAAGAAGATCTGTTACTACAGATTAACTTTTACTCTCTAAACAGGTTTATACAAAGCTGAAAACTATGCCAGGAGTACAGGTTTATCGCCATGATGAAATCCCGGATGAGCTTCATTTCAAGAACAATAAATATGTAAATGATATTTTACTCAAAGCGGATATTGGTAAGTTAATGTTAATTAACATAGACTTTTCATTATATATTAAATTTTACATCAATTTTACATCATATTTTATTACTACATTTTACATCATTTTGTAAGAATAAGTGATTTAAAGACAGCCGATAAAGGATATGTCCATTTTGTGTTTATAGACACGTGGATCGTGAAGTCCCGATCCCCGGTCCAAATTCCTTCGAGGGACGACAAATACGTCTATAACGGAGATCATGGGTACGATCCCAGAGAAAAAAATGAGAACAATCTTTTTAGCTGGTGGACCAGGTAAAAGGCGTTAACATTTAGGACCAGTATTTTTTCTACATTATAAGCGTAGATAGAGAAGAATAAAAGAATAGTTTTGAATCGACTTATTAGTTTTGTATTACCAGACGATAATATAATTTAATTTTTCGAGGACTTTTATACATAATGAAGTTTGTACACATTTCTTCTCCTGTCGTCTGAACGAAACAAAACGGAGAAGTTGATGTGTTACGTAAAATAAGTTAGGAATTCAGCGTTAGAATGTGGTCCCCTTAATTGGAGGTGATGAAAGATTGTTGAAAGAGTCTTCTTCTTCTTCTTCTTCTTCTTCTTCTTCAAGAGTTCAGTGCAACTATTTGTGTGTGTGACTTATAGGACTATTTATAGAACTCTGTCTTTAAAGATTTCAGAATGGGTTCTATCGTGCCTCCAATTGAACAAGTGGATGTTTACCCTTTGTTGACGCACCTCCTTCAAGTAAACCCTCAGCCTAACAACGGCACTTTCGATAACATCAAAATGGCTCTTCTACAGCCTGATCAAATAACCAACGGAGGAGTTGCCATAGCAACGGGAGTTCTACCTGTTTTGTGTGCAGTCACCATAATGGTTGCGGTAATCTTTTATCGATAATAAAAATATGTATAGTACTTACTGAAAGATATGAAGAATATGGTTTAAGACTTAATGCATTTGGTTTTGTTTGGTTTTTATTATGTTGAAAGTTATACAGGGTGATCGTAAAGTCACGCAACTCCCAACACATTGAGTTGCGTGACTTTAAAATCACTCTGTATATTATTAATGAATTATAATTTAAACAAAGCACGGTAAATCCTTAACTAGTCCCATTTGAAACCAGAGTTTTGAGATGGTGGATTAGGCATCTTCTAGAGAGTTTGGCGTAGCCAGCCAGGGTGGGACTGCACCCTAAAGGTTGAGAGGTCAACAGTCTATATTTATGCACTATAGAGTTAACCTTAATATTAACCCAAAGGGCAATATTTCAGTTATAAAAGAATTCATTATTATTATTATTATTATTATTATTATAAAGAAGCTAATTTCACGCTTGCAACCTGAAGGAGATCCTTCTCATACGAAGGAGTTGATATTTGCAATAATTTGAAAAAAAATTAAAAGTGAATTTCCTATAAAATTTTTGTTTTCAGTTAAAAACGAAACTCTTGGATTGGTATTAGTTTCTCTCCCTCTTCGTCTTTCTTTTCCTCTTTACCCTTCTCCTTCTCTTTACTTTTATCTTCCTCTTCACCCTTCTCTTTCTCTTACCTTTCTTTCCCTCTTCACCCTTCTCCTTCCCTTCACTTTTATCTCCCTCTTCGTCCTTCTCTCCCTTTTCGCCCTTCTCCCCCTCTTCGCCCTTCTCCCCCTCTTCGCCCTTCTCTTCCTCTTCACACTTCTCCTCTTCCTCTTCAGTATGAATTTCATGAGTAAATTTCTGCTTTCTTTGCGTTACATGAACAAAGTCGAATTTCATAATGGCGACGTTTGACAATATATGGATTTCACATTTCAAACTACATTTCAGATTTTCAATGAAAATAACTGATTTAATCTAACTGGGTATAACGTAACCTAACCCAACTGACCCTAACCTGACCTAATTCAAACTAACTTTTTAGTATCAACACTTTTGCGTGTCGACATTTTGCAGATCGACTATGTTCCGCTACCTGTTTTCCTTAAATTAAAAATACTTACTGTATGTAATTTGAGTTCATGCAAATCACCGTTAACCAATGATTAACTATACTATTAATACTATTATTATTATCTAATATACTATTATTATTTTACTATTATTATTATTATCATAATCTCAATAATGAATCCAAATTATTGTACAGTATATCATTGTTATGATCCTGCGTATATAAATTGCGTATAATGTAAATAAATATTACCGTGAAAGGTAACTCTCATTCTCTCACATTTATGTGGCAGCTCAGAAGATGTATAATAGTACTTAAAAATTTATGTCCTCACTAAAAAAAAGTAAGGTATTTGTGTTCTCTCTCTGTTGTTTAGTGAACAATAAAAAAATGTTGAATGTGAATTATTTTTATTATTAATATGATCCTCATAAGTATGATTTAATTTAATAAATATTGTCAAAAACAATATACGGCCTCGTCCAGCGTACAGTTAAGTACAGATTTTGGTGAATATTCCGCTGAACTCAAACAGGCAATTAATGAACAGAAGAGATTTTTCTGGTGAATTTTGATGTGTTTTGAAGGAACCTTGTAAGAAAATGGGCAGTTTTCGAAAGATTTTCTTTGAAGGAATTTTGTGAAAATGAGCAGGTTTTGAGATACTTTCTATGAAGGAATTTTGTGAAAATGAGCAGTTTTTGAGATACTTTCTATGAAGGAATTTCGTGAAAAAATGAGCAGTTTTCGAGATATTTTGTTTTCGTATTTGAAGAATCACAAATTTAGAAACGAAACGGAGGTCAAATTCCTTCAAAATACATCTAAATTAACTAGGAAAATATTTACTGGTGAGGGCACAACGTAACCTAACCACACGTAGCCTTACTCTCTAACCCTAACCTAACCTAACCTATCCTAACCTAACCAAACCTCATTTGCACACTATATAAAACAGTTTTCCACGTTATTCAGAATATTATGTTGTCATGTTAAGGTGTTGGTATGAGTTGAGAGGAATATTAACCAATATTATATATATATGAACACTATACATAATCCTGTGGTGTAGTGGTTGGCATCGCTGACTACGAATACATCGGCCCCGGGATCGAGATCCGGTGACGGCAGGAGGCGTGCAGCAAAACCCAGCTGTTCATCCTTCCACACAATAAAAATTGGTTGGTAGGTAAATGGGTACCCTGGGTAGCTTAGTGGTTAAGATGCTGGGCTGCTGATTGGGAGGTCTTGAGATTGAATCCGGGTGAGGACTTTGTAATTTCTGACTGCCTGTGGTGGGGCGTGGTTCGGATTCCACTTTAAACTGTAAGTCTAAGGTGGGGTGACAAGCTTGACCTTCGTCAGAATGAAGAATTCAGACGGAAGCAAAACCAAAGTTAACCAAGGTATTTATTATTATTTTTTTTTTTAGGGGGGGGGGGGGAATTGCGCAACTTCAGAAACACCCTGTATAAAGAAAATTATAATAATGACGTCATCGTTGCTCCAATACGAATGAAATCCATCAGCTTTTTCTCTTGAATTTCTATATTAATTAATTCCTTGCATAAAAATTACGGATACCCAATAATGAAGAAGAAGAAGACAAAAGCAAAGAGTTGAAACATTTATTTCGATCAAACGTTTCGGATATTCTCTAGTTTCATCTTCAGTAGCCTTTTGCGTGTGACGTCCTGATACTGCAGTGAGGAGGAAAATGGAGGTTCCCCTGCTACGAACCGATACACTGTGGGTAGTATGTGGGTACTATGAAACAAAACTGTCTTATTACTGACCTATTGTATGCTGAACAATTTTAAAGTTACAGATCGCAGATGGTATAATGAAAATTAATGGAAACCAATGAAAATTAATGAAAATTAATGAAAATTAATGAAAATTTGTATCAGTAAATTTGCCTTTACAATAATAATAATAATAATAATAATTCAAGAGTGCCAGAAAGTGGCACAGCACATCGCTCAGACCAGATGAACGCGGACCACTGTGCTAGCTCCTGGATTATTATTATTATTATTATTATCACTATCGGGAGTCGAACCCCCGACCTCACTGTATTCACTTCGCTTATAGAGAAACGGTGTTATCCACTGAGCTTCAGGCGCTTACTTTGCTTGGACAATGATTGGGGTAAATAAAAATAAAAATAGTGAGCAAAACTTATTTTATATTAAGTTTTATAAACCTCATTACATTTGTATAAAGGGTTGACATAAATAAATAGACACTACGATGATTGTCCTCAAGAACAAATGGCAAAATTGATCAATGGAATGCTAGAACATGTATCAGTTTTACATAATGCGAAGGAGAAAACGACAAGATTCTAAATCTATTGATTCGAGGATAGAAGGAACTGCTAATTTTCTTTCATATTTATTTATTTATTTATTTGTGCATATTTTATTGTGAAAGGAGGTACACCATTGGAGGTCAGCGTATGTGATACCCATTTGTGAAAAGTGAAAGCATAATTTAAGACTATTTGTTCACCAATAGACAATAGCTAACTAGAAAGGATTCAGAGAAACTTCACAGCCAAGATCAATGGATCAGAAGAACTAAATTATTTGGAAAGATTACGTGAATTAAATTTCTTCTCACAGGAAAGAAGAAGAAGAAAGAGGTACACTGTAATTTACACATGGAAAATAGTGCAGAAAATGGTTCCTAATCTCAAATTGAACCCTATAACCATTCAAACAACAGTTGAAAATACGAAAGAAGAATGTATTGTATTCCCAAACTAAAGGCTAGACAGGGAACATCCTCAACCCTGAAGGAAAATGGCTTTGTTGTCAGAGTGCCAAGACTATTCAACCTGCCCAAAGAACTTAGGAACACGAATGATGTCGACCTGGAAGTCTCAAAAGAGGACTAGACACTTGGCTGAGGAGAATCCCAGATGAGCCGAGTGTACCTGGCTATGTGAAATAAAGACCCCAAGACAGCAATTCTCTTATTCACCAAGCTAATCCGAGAGGAGGGACAACGAGACTGGCCTTTGACTAAACAAAGGTACACTCCGTGTAACGTAAGGTAGGGCGTAAAGGGACTTTGGACAGACCAATAAAAAAAGGATAAGAAAGGTATTTATATAGGATGTGTGATTGCATTCTATCCTACATATGCCAAACTTTAAAAATCTTTGAATTGGAATTAAACCAGAATAAGTGTGCGAAGTCTGCATATAAGAGGCTCCCTAATAACGTTGTGTTTTATCGTTTGTCTGATAATGATCATACAATTATTTAGGATGGAGCTACAAAGTTTTGTTTAAAGCTAACCTTTTCTACTAATCCTTTCTACCCATTCTACTAGTCTTTTATACTAATATTTTTATTACTGAAGATTCTACTAGTTAACTGGTTCGTAATTTGATAAGGGTTTATTTTTTAATTTTTTTTAATTTGGGGGTCCTTTTATTCAGGGTTTCGCCATACTTCTGGCAGGTTTTGTTTGTGAAGAGAGGGAGGGGGGGTATCGTTGGATATCTATTCGTCTTTCGTGTGTCGTCTAGATTTCTCTCTGAAGTTTGCTGCCTTTCCACTTTTATAATTCCATTCTTTATGAGTGTACGATTAATATTTTTTATATTACATAGAAAAACCTGATGAGGTTCCATTGGTTTTGTTATGAAATGTTGTGTTCGGATTTACTTTTTAATTTAGGGTCTTTAATGTAGATATATTTAAAAAAACATGACCCTTTTTATATAGCTCAGTGGTTCTGAAACTTTTTTCGCCTCGTTCCCCCCCACCTACGAGTTGACTTCTGACCCATCGCCCCCTGATGTTCAAGTGTATTGACTAATGGGATGGATGGTACTGGCTTTTTTCACTTACAATGCCGGCGATTGTTCACTGTCCAACCCCGCGCCCCTCCCTGAAATATTCTCGCGCCCCCTCAGTTTAAGAACCACTGATATAGATCTAAAAGATGTAGTACAGTGTGTTACAACAATATGCCTCACACAAGTTGTGCAATGATATTAGTATATAAAGTAATTTTTATTTTGAGGTTTTGGTATGCATACATACGCGTAATAACTAGCAGGATATTTGTAAATGATAATTAGTAACAATTAAAAGATTAATTACATATCTGAAAATCATTTTTAGATTTAGTAACAAATGACTGTCCAGCAACAGTTAAAGTAACAACCAAAAAAAAAAGGAAGAAGAGCTCCCGTTGCTATGGAAACTCCTTTGCTGTTTTGTGAACCATAGGCTCGAAGAGCCCTTTTGATGTTGCCGAAATTGCCATTGTTAGCTGTGGTTCTATTTGGAGGAGGTGCGACAACAAGGAGTAGACATCCAAGTTTTCAATTGGAGGAATGCAAGAGGAATCCGTTTGGAAATCTTTGAGGATCGAACATATCATGACATATATTATTATTATTATTAATATACGGCATATATATATATATATATATATTATATATATATATATATATATATATATATATATATATTTGAGATTCTCTGTTAAGCTGATGAATACAAGTTTAAATAAAATCTTAAAAATAATTCCAGAACAAATTTCTATTTACTTATTGCTTGACAGAGTAGTAACGTAATTAGGGCTTGTTACTCTGTATAGAGTTTCTTCTGTATTCATATATTAAAACATAGCTTTTATTGATTGTACTTTAAACAATTAAAATTGTCACCATTAACTTCATTACCTGGTCCAGTAGCAAAAAAGATTGTCCTCATTTTCTTTTCGCTGGGATCAAACCTATGGCTTCCATTCACGACAATGCTGTCATCCCGAGGAGGACTTTGGACAAGGGATTGAGAATGCGTGAAAAGAGTGTCTATAAAAAACCAAACACGACATATAAGCGTTACTCTAAATTAATCTGACTGATGTAAAATTTAATGAAATCGTAATGAAAAATCACATTAGTATAACTTACTAATTTTAGCTTTGATAATAATGTCGTGTGTATATTTATGGTTCTTAATGTGAAGATCATCGGGGATGTCGTCATGGCGATAAACGTGTACTCCTGGCATAGATTTCAGCTTTTCATAAACCTGCTTAGAGAGTAAAAACGTTAAAGCTGAAATACTAACTGATCTTCTTTCTCCTTTTTCCTCTCTGCTTGAAATGAAAACCACGGACCTCATCTACGTGTCCTTCTTTGACTTTGATGTTGGAGAATACTCCCGCGTCTGCTACATTTTCAACGTACTCCGTTAGAAGGTAGTCGTCCAGTTCGACTCTTTGAACAGTTCCTGGCGCTGTAGTCACCATACCATGATCAGCCACGATTATAACATTTACTGTAAAATAAAAGTTTGGCTATATACAGGGTGTACATAAAGTCAGGATCTATTTTTGTGAAGCACTTGGAAATTATATGGAATTCAATCATAAAATGATAAAGTGGTAACATTTATTAAATAATTAAGAGTAGGATTCGACGTGACGCCCATCAGTATCCCTGCACAGCTCAAATCGTTCCGCAGCATTTCTAAACACATTCTGGAGCATTTGCGGGGTTATGTTATCTGCAGCAGTTCGTATACGTGTACGTAAGTTTTCAAGACTCGTAATCTTCGTCTGATAGACGTGCGATTTGATAAAACCCCATGCAAAGAAATCTAAAGGGGTTAAATCTGGTGATCTCGCTGGCCAAGGCCTGTTGCTTCCGCGTCCGATCCAGCGATTTGGAAAACGTCCATTTAGATAATCCTGAACAATTTTGGCATAGTGACAAGGAGCACCATTATGTTGATAGACGACGGTACTAACAATCCTATCCCCGTCGTCTATCATCATGATGGTGCTCCTTGTCACTATGCCAAAATTGTTCAGGATTATCTAAATGGACGTTTTCCAAATCGCTGGATCGGACGCGGAAGCAACAGACCTTGTGTCGCGAGATGACCAGATTTAACCCCTTTAGATTTCTTTGCATGGGGCTTTATCGAGTCGCACGTCTATCAGACGAAGATTACGAGTCTTGAAAACTTAGGTACTCTACCCATATGAATACTACAATACTAACCAAACCTTAAAAATCTATGTAACCAATATTGTTTGGCCAAACACAATAAAAAACTTCGTACATCTAACTACCTCTGGCGAGGCTCTAACTCTTGCAGAGGGCGCTCTGCAGACCATCATTATTATTTTCAAAATCATTGGTATTATAAAACCATAAACAGGATGTAGACCGGATGTTCTATAAGCAAGAGATGTATGACGTTTTCATGACGTCAGTTTCTATTCCTGTCAATAGTGGCGCGATTTTTTTTGCTAGGTAATACTAAGCAAAAAAATCGCGCGTACAGGGTAATCCAAAAATGGCAAATAATACAGGGTGAACCAAAAGATTTTTTTTTTTTTTTTTTTTTTTATTGTTTCATACCATACAGCTTAACATAAAATACAATTCGATTAACATATGTAAATGCATACTCATTTTTTTGAGATCCGTCAGGTGTATATTTACCAACATAAATATGACCTAATGGTTTAGCTAAATCATTGGTTGATATCTTAATTAAAGTATTAGGGAATTGGGCAGTTACTTGTTTACCTAAATCACACACCGGCTTCAGTCTACGATACATTCTAAACTCCTTAAAAGGTGAGAACCACTTTGTTCTGGGATGATTCATTACTTGCTCTGCACTATGTGAGGAATCTATATTAGGTTCAAACAAAACACAATGGGGAACAATTACATATGGAGATGGAGATATCCCTACATTAGGTCCCTCTAACCTTTCCCTAACATCTTTCTTACGACTTAATGAATCTTCATAATTAATAACATATCCAGACATATTCATTCCGGGAATACTATGAAAATACACCCGTTACTTGATAATAATTAAATTTTAAAATAGTTGATTTAGCATCCTTAGTTAAAAGATCCAAACTCAATGTATAATATCCATCTGCATTAACATCAAAAGTATTTTTAGACAAATAAACAAATTTCATTGAAGCTGTAAATATCTTCTCCTTTGACCGCCATCTAACTTTCCTTCGAGGAACATACTTCCTTTTTCGAGGAACAAACTTCCTTCTTCTATACATCTTGACAAGTAAATAATACACGTCACTCCGATGCAATTCCAATGAAGAGAATGAAGTCTAAACAATTTATGGATCTATTTATAGATTCTCATTACGTCATGTTATGACACGAATCCTATCCCCTTAGAATCAACATGATGGTGCTCCTTGTCACTATGCCAAAATTGTTCAGGATTATCTAAATGGACGTTTTCCAAATCGCTGGATCGGACGCGGAAGCAACAGACCTTGTGTCGCGAGATGACCAGATTTAACCCCTTTAGATTTCTTTGCATGGGGCTTTATCGAGTCGCACGTCTATCAGACGAAGATTACGAGTCTTGAAAACTTACGTACACGTATATGTACTGCTGCAGATAACATAACCCCGCAAATGCTCCAGAATGTGTTTAGAAATGCTGCGGAACGATTTGAGCTGTGCAGGGATACTGATGGGCGTCACGTCGAATCCTACTCTTAATTATTTAATAAATGTTACCACTTTATCATTTTATGATTGAATTCCATATAATTTCCAAGTGCTTCACAAAAATAGATCCTGACTTTATGTACACCTTGTATATTCCAAGATAACCAGTATTAAATTAAAAAACTTTACCGATACTGTTGTTGACAAATTTCGGGTTTGTTAAATACACTGTATTTAATTTGTAAATAACTGTTCTAAATTATTCACTAAAACTGCTTACCAACAAAATTGAAAATACTTTTTACAAATAAAGTTTAAGTTAACAGACTTACCTTTGTCAGTGGCGTACGTTGTGGCCAGTGTTTTACCACTATTTCCCGTCGATCAGCGAAGTTAAACACATTGGGTCTGGGTAGTAGTTGGATGGGTGACCGTCCTCCGTGTCCAAACTATATAGCGACCCGTGGTTCGGATCCCACGTAAAGTTGTAGGTTCCCTTCGCATATGACCTTTAAAGATGTTGCGAAAAAAGTTAAGCACCTACATCGTTATTTTAACTTGGTCAATCCTTCCCATTTCTTCATTCTAATCTCTGAAGTAAATAGACAATTCCCTTGTCCAGGTTTTTTACAGCTTGCTTACTTTCTTCAGTTTCAGGTCCAAAGGCGTGTCCAATACTATCAGTATGTTCGTTGTACAACTACAAAACAAGATTTCACCTTAATTCTTTCTCTCTCTCTCTCTCTCTCTCTCTCTCTGTATATGTAGCGACCGTGGTTCGGATCCCACGTAAAGCTGTAGGTCCCCTCCGTCATAGGACCTTAAGTGTTGCGAAGAAGGTTAAACAAACCATTATTACAGTATGCCACGTAAAAGGCTGAGTTTAAATTTTTACAATATCTTGTGTAATGCATTTGGAACCTCCTCAGGGCATTGAAAGTCGAAAATAATTAGTCAATTTCAATGGATATTGAAAGGTTTTCTTTTTATTTTTGTGACACAGTTATAAAGTTATAATTAACACCAAAAAAAAACATGTCAATTCATGTCACCATTAAAATGATAAATCCCTCAAATTTCTGAGGAATAAGTTATAAACTGGGTTTGTTCAGAAATATTTGGCATGACGCTTATCTATAACACTGGTATGCATCAATTTTGCTGTCAAGGGTTTTGTAAGTGATTCTTATAGAGTTCTTCCTGCTGATTTCGAATCTGCAATCCGTTTTTCTCAATCAGCTCAGGTTATCCGGCTATGACCTCATAAGTAAAATAGAATTTTTTGTGATTTTGTCAAAGCGGAATTGGAACAGTAACATCTATCATCACTTGTTTCACTTGTATAATATCTTTTTTTACTTTTCAGGCATATAGATAAAATATTTCATAATGAATAGAGCGTGTAAAAATGATCCCAGTAGATTCTGCTACATATGTGGGACGGTTACCATGCCAAATAACCAGTCCCAAATCACTAAATTTGTGAAGACAATGTATAGAGCATACTTTGGAATTAAGCTAGGGGACCAGGACAAAAATTTCGCCCCTCATATGTGCTGCAAGACGTGCATTGAAAATTTGAGAAGATGGAGCAAAGGCAGAGCGAAATCTTTGCCTTTTGGAATTCCCATGATTTGGAGAGAAGGAAAGGATCACGTGACAGATTGCTATTTCTGCATGACAAACCTCCAAGGTGGGCTTATAAATTTATTTTTCTTAAATATTTTGAAATCCTCGTATGAAACTTGACATAATATTCACCATATATAGCATAATATTCACCATAATGGTAATCATACATTTACATATACATATTGTTATAGAAAATACATTTACACATACATATTGTTATACAAGTTACATTTACATATACAATGATTGTATATTTTCTTTCTTTTCATTCATATTGTCCTCGAAGGGACAATATGAATGAAAAAGAAAGAAAATATACAGACTCCATCGACCTATTTCATATCTTACAGACCGCAGCCTTCCCTCACGAGCCGCCACTGTCTGAATGCTTCTTCTATTTCATATGCAAGTTTTATATCCATGTTTCTGTGTTTCTATTTTCAGGAGTTAACAAGAAGAATAAACACATTGTTGTATACCCTGACATTCCTTCTGCTATGAGACCTGTAACCCATGGTCCTGGAATTCCAATACCGACCCACCTCAAACCCTGGACTTCGATGATTCTGATGATGAATCAATGACACAATGCCAATGACCAGTCCCAGTCGTATATACCTCAAAATACCGCTTCAAATGAGCCGAGGCCTCTCAACCAGGCCAAACTTAATGATCTTACCAGGGATTTAGGACTTTCCAAATTAGCTGCCGAGATCTTGGGCTCACGACTTCGAGAGGACAACTTGCTGGCTCCGGGAACAACATTCCTCCTGTATAGGAAACGAGAGGAAGAATTCCGCAAGTTTTTTGCAGTGCACGAAAATACCTCTTCCTTAGTGTACTGCTGCAATGTTGAGGGGCTAATCGAATCCTTGGGCCTGCCATATAACGCATCAGAATGGAGGCTATTTATAGACTCGTCTAAACGAAGTTTGAAAGCAGTACTTCTCAACATTGGGAATAGGGTTGCATCAGTCCCTGTAGCACATTCCGTACAACTTACTGAGCTACGATAACATGAAAATTTTACTGGATGCTCCTCGTATACGACCAACATAACTGGAGGATCTGTGGAGATTTGAAGGTAATACTAATATCATAAGTAAACTATTGCTATTGACTATGTTGTTTTCCAAAGGTTATTTGAGAGCGTATAAGAACACTTAACTTCCCCACAGAAGTGATACAGTCCAATGCATAGATTTTTTTTCTGATAGAACAAATTCTCTAAATTCTTTAAATATTTTCATTTTTTTTCAGATTGTGGCATTTGTATTGGGAATGCAAGGGGGATACAAGAAATACCCATGTTTCCTCTGCAAATGGGATAGCCGAGCGGATGAGAAGCACTATGCACAGCGTGAATGGGCATCCAGAGAGATTTTGAACCTGGGTCGCATATGTCGTTTCAGTGCCCTTGTACCACCAACAAAAAAGTTTGCTCCCACCACTTCATATTAAGCTGGGCTTGATGAAAAATTTCATCAAATCAATGAATAAGGAGGGTTCAGCATTCCGATATCTCGAGAGTAAATTTCCTCATATATCTGATGCTAAACTAAATGCTGGGGTTTTTGATGGTCCTCAAATTCGAACTTTGATCAAGGATACTCAGTTTCGAAAACGCAATGACTCCAACTGAGAAGAATGCCTGGCAGGCATTCAAATCAGTTGTCACTGATTTTCTTGGCAAGCGTAGAAGTCCAGAATACGAGTCCGTTGTCGAAAACTTGATGGAAGCTTTCAAAGCTCATGGGTCGCGCATGTCCATAAAAATGCACTTTTTGTGGTCCCACTTGGACTATTTTCCTGAAAATTGCGGGATTATAGTGAGGAACAGGGTGAACGATTTCACCAAGATATCAAAATAATGGAAGAGAGGTACCAGGGAAACTGGGATATCAATATGCTGGCGGACTATTGCTGGTGTTTGAAGCGAGACGTGCCCGAAGAAAACACAGACGGAAAGCCAAAAAAACTTCATTCCTTCCTCAATAAACTTTTTTCCATATTCATTGTATGAATAAAAGTATTTATTCACACAATGTTTTCATTTTTCACGAGTGTTCTTATAATATTACTCGTATCTACAGTGTTTAAGCTAAAAAAATCAATAAATTTGGGGATAAAATTGGACTTATAATAAATGGCCAATAGAGAAAAAACCTGACCTGATTGAGGAAAACCAATGTCATTTTCGAATTCAGCAGGGTCGAATTATATAATATGAGTTGAAAAAACCCTCACAGCAGACAAAAAAATTTCATATGCATACCAATGTAATCTGCCATAGAGTGGCAGAAGGAAACAACTCAGAATTTGCAAAAAAATTAAAAAAATCGTTCTGTGTTACACACTTCCCCAATAATTCCTGTTAATTGTTTCATTTTTCCGTTGCAATAGTAGAAAAATGTAAAATTATAGGGCAAAGATCAATTGAGGCCCTCCTAGGAAGAAGTGGCTAAGCGACGAAAGTAAAACACGCCAGAAAACGCAGAGTTGTACCAAATTTGAAAGTGGAATAACTTTTTAACTTTTGAAGATATTTCGACCAAATATCTTCAAAAGTTAAAAAGTTGTTCCACTTTCAAATTGGTACAAACTTTAACTGCATTTTCTGGCGATTTTTACTTTTGTCGCTTAGCCACTTCTTCCTGGGAGTGCCTCAATTGATATTTGGTGTGATATGCTTCCTCGCACCCATAGACCAGTTTGTTTCATTCTTAGCGAATTGTAACTTGCTTCCTTGTGTCATTGTACAAAAGTTGTTGTAATCTCTTCCACACTTTATTTTACAATTAATATTACCTGAATAAAATCGTAGCCTTCTTCCAACTTATCCAGAGCCTTTTTGATATTTGTTCTGAAAATTTCATGTCTCTCAATATAAACGTAAGGTTCGCAGTATTGAGGCTTAATTCCATCGAAGGGAACGTCACATCGAGACCAAAGAATGAGAGCAGTTGTTAGATTTGCCTTTGTTGCTATTATCCAAATTGGTTCTGCTGTCCACCACTTTGAAAATATGCATAAAGTATGTAATATTTTATAATATACGTTTAGCCTTTTCTCCTGTATTTACATTGACAGGTTAGAAATTACACTAACTCGCATTCATTTCGTCAAATGGATATTTACCTTTTTTAATCCAGGTTTATCTAGATCGGAACATCGCGACATCGCTAGATAAAAACTTAGTATGAACCTGTGGGTCGTAGATATAGTTACTAGAACTGTGCGCGCTAACTGATAAATATAGCGCCGCTAACGCTAACGTTAATGCAGATAAATTCTAGCGTCGTTAACGCTAAAAGTTTTAAAATTAGCGGCGCTAACGCTAATTTTGGCGCTAATTTTTATGAAATGTATAGCTAAGTACTATTTTTTAATAATAATAATAATGCATTTGTATATATTTATATGTGTTCGCTATTTGTTATTATCTTTTATAGTGTCAAATGGGAACAAAATTATATCTTTAAAATGATTATTGGGTATTCAAGAAAATTGTGAAATTTGATATTTATAATTAAACTTATTTATTGGAAAGACATTGTCCTTTTTTACGTACTCAGTTCAGGAAACTGTTTATTATTATACATTCTGCGTTCAGCATTATGCACAAAAAGCAATGTAATATAGAGAATACCATTCTAAGACTCTATTCATTTTAATTTATATTAGCGCTTAGCGGTTAGCGCCTAACATTGCCTAAAAATGTAGCGGCGCTATCTGTTCCGCTAACTATTTTGAAAAATAGCGCCGCTAATGGATGCACTAATAATTAACTAGGTCGCTAAGCATAGCTCTGATAGTTACCCACAATTCCATGTGACTCCGGCCACAATCCAGTTACGAGAGTCGTCCAATCAGACCAAAAATAAGAGAGGAAAACCGGGTTCATATATTCTGCTCGGACGCCATTTTCAAGAAATTTAGAAAATCCAGGAAGAGTTTCAGCGGATTGATCGTCCACGTAATCGTGGCGAAATCTGTGGAAGAAAGTGGGAAAAACAAGTATTAATAATGCAGCAAATAATTTGAAACACTTTCTCTCAACTTTCTTCAGCTATCCTCAATACATTAATCTGGCATTCTTTATTAGGCTTGACTTTTAAAGATATCCAATTAATGACTTTGGATATATACAAAGTGTCTACAATGTCTTGTCTTGTTACCCCCAGTAAAATACTAACTGATTTTCGTCTTTCTTTCAGACCCATTTGAAATGTATGATAGCAACAACTATACGATTGAACAATGCATATTGGCTTTACGTGGGTTCGGATCCCGAGTAAAGCTGTAGGTCCCCTCCGTTATAAGCACACCGGACAAAAAATTAGTCACCCCTAATAGCACCGATAGTAGGAAGTTCAAGGTCACATAGAGGGCGCTGATGTAGCATTGGTAAGTGACAAGTAGCGGTGACGTAGCACACAGGATCAGATCTGTTTCGTGAGGTGGTGAAGAACAAAGTGTGTGTTGGATATAGTCTGCAAAATGGGTCGTGAGGCAGACGTTACTCAGTGGCAAAAAGGAGCCATCGTGTTTGGCAGAGCCCACGGACACAAAATGTCTGAAGTAGCCCAATTTGTTGGTGTGTCAACGCGTACTGTCCAGCGAGTTTACAAAGAGTGGTGTAGTTCGCAATCAACTGACAATCGACGGCGTAACTGGGCCGGAAAACAATTCTCGACAATAGGGGCCGCCGCCATGTTTCTCGTCTAGTAACTGCAAATCGTTTTCAAACCAGAGAACAATTGCTCCAAGAAACCAATGAGGTTCTCCAGCGACCAATTTCCGAACGGACATTGCGACGAGAACTGCATGCGATGGACATCTGGAGCAGGGTACCACGGAAGAGGCCGCTGTAACAGCAAGTCACAAATTGGCACGTTATAAATGGGCTCAGAGGCACAAAAACTGGACTGCGGCAGATTGGAAACGTGTAATTTGGTCCGATGAGTCCCGTTTTTGTTTGTTCTCCAATGATGGGAGGCGGCGAGTACATCGCAGGTCCAATGAAGCCTTTAATCCTGAATGCGTCGAAGGTGTTGTTCAGGCTGGAAACAGAAAGTGAAGCGCAGGAATAGACACCCACAGACTCTGGCGGAACTTCGGGACCGGCTGATGAACGAGTGGCAGCAAATCGATGTTCAGTACATGCACAACCTCGTAGAGTCTCTGCCTCGCCGGATTCGTGCGGTTATCAAGGCCAGAGGCGCCGTCACACGTTATTAGGTACATTCTGAGAGGGGTGACTAATTTTTTGTCCGGTGTGCTTATGACCTTTTACGATGTTACGAAGGAAATTAAACAATCCCCAACATTACATTATTATCAGTGATCACACGTAGAAAGCAGTCGAGGCAAGGTATTCGACTGAAATTCTTCTTGGGTGGAGAAATACGGTGGTGAGTCTCTTATCTTCAATAAGGATTAATTCAGAATAATAAACATTTATTTGGTTTACTCGGCACCAATATGACAAGCAAATGGTTAACAATTAGGAGAACGCACTTGAAAATAAGTATTGTAACAAATATACGGGACTCGTGTCCTAAATCTTGTAGGCCCACGCTAACACGTTTATGACACGTCACCTATATACTTATAGTTACCACTTTAATGCGTAAATCGGTCCTATAATAAGAATGATGATAATTACGGTTAATTGTTAATGATTGGGTTGGAGGTCACCAGATCTTTGCAGATCAAATTATGTTATTAATTAGGTTGATTAGTAGAATAAATTTTCTTTCTTTATTAAACAAAATAAATGATTTATGAATGATGCAAAATGTAAGTTGGTTGTTTACATTCGAAATAATATGTACACTTGAATAATGACTTCAGTATAATAATGACTTGATATTAATAACGCGCGAGGTAATGATTAGTTTCTATATAAAGTTAGGTGAATGACACCAGGCCCAAATGGGGCCTGCATAAAAGATGTTGACATGGTGGTAGCTCTCGGGTCACTGGTGATCTTCAAAGAAAGAGATCGAGGCGCGTCCAGAAGTCCTTGTAACGAATTTGAGGTGTTATCTTAGTCATGCTTGTGTGACGTCATCTTGGTCGTGTTTGTGTTGATGGAACATCGCTAAAGTAAGGGTGTGCTATTCGGATATAAAGTTAGGGTGTGCTATTCGGATATTTTTATTTCGATTCGATTCGGCCACTTGTTTACGATTCTCGATTCGATTCGATTCGACTGCGACTGTGCACTGCACTCACCTATACTTTACAATTTACACGCACCAGCACCAACAGAACAACATACATGCACCAGCAACAACATACTGAAAAGCGTAATAAACAACTGAACGACTTTTGAGAAACCCTGTATTTCCAACCTTATTTTTAATTCGTATAAAAACAGTTTCCCCTCTGCCCTCCGCCCTCCAATTATAATCCGAGGGATTAGGTCCGTGGTGAAAGATTTATGGTATGTGTGTAAGCTGGGAGGGGCCCCTCCGTAATTTCAAGATCCATTGGTTGATGTTCGAGTAACCTCGCTGTAGGTAGAGATCTTTTCTCTTCCATCCTCCGAGAAGGTGTCGGTAGTACCACCATCAGCATCCGTTATCACTGCTTTAGGGGAACTGCTGGCCCCTTGTGAGGTTAGTAGACTTCGGGTTCAGATCCCCAAACCTACAAGAAAAGGTCTTGACGGCTGCGCGTGCCTGGTTGAGCCCGGGCATCTGTCTTCTACTCACTCTCTCGTTTCTATTCCACATTTTTTCTACTTCTTTCCCCACCTCTTCTTCTGTTTCAATTCCTCTTTTTCCTTCTCCTCTTTCTTGTTCACAGCCACCATCGATCACCGTATTTTCAATTTCCCTCAAGAGCTGAAGAGGTGTGAAATAAACTCGAACGTACTCGGAGGAAATGTTTCATTTTATGTTCTGGTTCACCCGTTCAGTGTGAATCTTAGCTATATATATATATATATATAATATATATATATATATATATATATATATATATACACAGTATATATATAGCAAAATGCCACCACCCACCAGGATTCGAATCCGGCACTTCTTGAGTAGAAGGCGAGAGTTCTACGTAACGGTAATATATATTATATATATATATTAATATATATATATATATATATATATATATATATATACGTACAGAGAGAGAGAGAGAACCGCAATATTTTCATGACTCATTTTTAAGGCTTCTAAACTGGATGAATGAAAGACATTTAAATATGATAATAATAATGATAAGAGGCACGTAACTGAATGGCCGAAAAGCACTTATTTACCCACAAGAATTTAAGTAAATAGACAATAAAAGAGGGTAATTGGACCGAACTCACCGTTTTTAAAAAGCACTTTTAATGCTGAGGGATCCAATTGAATATATATATATATATATATGTAGCGGATCGACAAGAAATAGACCAACAAATAGACAGATCCTTTACTTCCACGCTATCATCAAAGAACTTGAAAAAAACACGTGGGCAAGAGTCAAACAATGGAGCGTCTATTTCTTCCCAATGGGAGCGAACGAAAACCGTTAACAACTAAAAGACGCGTGGACAAAGCGTCTTAAGAATTGGCGTGAAGTCTACGTCACAGGCCTACGGTATAAAAGGAGCTTCCACTTATACTCATTCTCACTCACCCGTACGCTCATCATCGAACGTCCACCAACCGCTTTCCGGCCCCCTGGCCGAGGGGCCGTGGCCGCTACTTTCTTCAAGGCCTACAGTTATCATCAAGTAAGAGCTACAGACCACCTGCAGAAGCAATCCTTCGAGGCCCAACCGGAATCACTTCAGGCCTGCGGTTTGCCGGGTCGGCCTTCAAGTTTCTCCACCTTCCTCGAGAGATATATTCAGCATTCCCAGGCCTACGCCTGCACCTCATAAGGCCAGCCTGCACCTCAAGAAGTAACATCACCTCAGGCTTCCGAACTAAGCCTACATTCATCATCTCAAGAGGCTTAACGGACAACGACAACTAGAATCTGCGTAATAGGTTCGTCTTCAACCCGCCTTCAACAAAGGTTACGTCACCATAAGATAAGTACCTCCTATCCTAAGTACTCTTGTGAAGCCTACATTAGCCTACCGCCGAACGGTAGGCTATACTCCCAAAGTGTGTAATTACGCGTTCCAACTGACTCTCGTGAAAGAACGCAGTAGGCCTGTCATCCAATTCAAGTGTCATTTTTATACCGTTATTCCGCGTATCATCGTCATTATGTTCAAGTCATATATTTGTGTGTTAACTAAATATTCTCTTGACGTAATCATTTAACATCACATAATGTTCTTATATATAAATGATATTTGTGCAAGCATTTCAATCCATTATTATTAGGCCACATCAATTATTCTATGTGCATCCATGCAATCATTTAGCCTACTTAATCAGTGTCATGTTTTCCATTCAATGTACTAGACGCACGTGCATTCTTATATCATTAACTAGCCCATTCAATGTTCCATATCGCATGCCATTTACATACCATTGAGTACATATTACTTGTCAATTAAGCTATTAACATTTCATTTTATTAGCTAAGCCTATGCCGTAAGCATAACGTAAAACTACAATTAATTACTGTCAATTCTTTGTTATATCACAGTGAATAAAATAATGGATTTATTTTCATAATAAAACTACAAAACCCATAAGGTGTCTTTATAACCTTAACATTAATTTGCTTGGTTAAAAATCAAGCTGGTGACCTCGCTGCCATTTCGGTCACTTCCAATAGTATGGTGATCTAATCAAATAACCAATTCATTCCAATCGGTGATCTGTATTACATCATAAATTATTATTACCCAGCCTATCATTATAAAGCAATCAGTCATTGCTTAATCAATCGTTGCATACAATTAAATCATTATCACCTCAAGCGGCAAAATCAGGTCCACTATATATATATATAATCTTGGTTTACCTTGGTTTTGCTTCCGCCCGAATTCTTCATTCTGACGAAATTAAGCTTGTCACCCACCTTAGACCTACAGTTTAACGTGGAATCTGACCCCGCCCCCATCACGGGCGTCAGAATTACAGTCTTTCGCCAGACCGAGTTCAAGACCTCCCGATCAGCAGCCCAGCATCTTAACTCAAAGATACCCAGGGGTACCCATTTATCTACCAACAATTTTTATTGTGTGGAAGATTAATGTTAGGTTTGCTTCCCACCGCCTGCCGTCACCGATCTCGATCCCGAGGCCGATGGATTCGTAGTCAGCGACGCTAACACTTCACCACCACTTCACGCTAACCACTTCACGACGACCAAGCTTGTCGCCACTCCTCTCGAATGGCCTGGTGAAGTGTATATATATATATATATATGTGTGTGTGTGTGTGTGTGTGTGTGTGTGTAGTTCGTCTAATTGCCGTATTCATTTACCTTCGCTAATTCTCTATTTAACATCTTTATTGTTGCCGAATGTTTCTCTGCCAATTGAATTATGATATCATCATTAAACTATTGCCGGAGTCTGTCCGTAGCTTAGTGGGTAACACCGTTTTCCTATAAAGCGAAGCGAAGATATTGAGGACGGAGGTTCGACTCCCGATAATGTGGCAATAAAACTCCGGTAGTTAGCGCAATGCGCCCCATTGCTATGGCCTGAATCTTATGTCAGTTTTCCGGCCTTTCAGATTGGTTATATATATACACAGGGCTCCAAAAAATGTATACACTTAACAGCTGATAGCTCAATTGATGTTTCTTTTCTTTCCAAGTTAAACCCATTAGAATTAATAATGCAGTCAGACTAAGCTTTGAACAAAGGAAATTCATTCTAAAATGCTACTGGAAGTGGAAAACGCAGTTGAAGTGCAAAAGACAGTTTAGGAGGGAGTTTCAAACAGATCCACCAACGCGACTTACCATCACTCGAATTAGGATAGTTTGAAGCCGATGGAACTGTTCAGAATGTCCACAAGAAGCGTTCCGGAAGACCACGAACATCGACAAGCCCCACAAAGCAAGAAGAGACTGGAAACGTATCACCAAAGTCCAAGAAAATCTTGCGGCAAGCGAGTCGTGAGGTAGGAATTTCAGAATCGTCTGTCCAACGCATTTTGAAGCGCTGTCAATGGAAAAGTTACATTCCAAGATAGTCCATGCTATTAATGAAGATGATGATCCGGACCGAAGAGTGGAGTATTGCGAGTGGTACTTGGCACGATGTGGATGTGGACGTGGACGAAGGGTTTCGTAGAATACCCTCCGCGTTCACCAGACCTCAACACCACTAGACTTTTTTTATGGGGATACTTAAAAGACAAAGTCTACGCTATAAAACCTGCAACAGTCGCTGAATTGAGAGCAGCCATTGAACGAGAATGCACACAAATACCAAACGAAATGTTTCGTGATGTTTGCGATTCCATTGCTTCGCGTTTTATCAGCAGTGCCTGGACCAGAACGGACGTCAGTTTGAAAACACGTTGACAAAACAATTAAATAATTGTAGATTCTATTACATTTTGAAAATGAAATGTATTTAATAAACACTGCCTTTATTAATAATTATTAAGTGTGTATGCATTTTTTGGGACGCCCTGTATATATAATATAATCATACAAATACATACATTAAGTAGCGATGGGAGACCCCCTCTCCGTCCAGATTATGTAGCGACCCGTGGTTCGAATCCCACGTAAAAGCTGTAGGTTCCCTCCATAATGTTACCTTAGGTGCTGCGAAGAGCGTTAAACAGCTTCATCAAAACAAATATACGCAGGAATTATCCTTTATAGTCTTTATCATGAAAATTGACCAATAAAATATATAATAATAATAATAAATATAATTAGTAATGAAGACCAGAAACTGGTACAGGACTTAGGTCAGACTAGTGCTTGAATGATTTTACCCAGTACAATCGGGAGACGAACCCCCGACCCCAGTTTTCGCGTCGTTTCACCCACTCAGCTACTAATGGAATTGGTGAGGCAGCGGAATTCATCCTCAAGAACCGATCCTTCAACGAGGATTATTGGAAGATTTTGAAAGGGTTCAAATAACATTTAACCAATACCAGAAAGTGCCCATTTGTAGAAAGTGCCCATTGGTAGAGTTCCATTGGTAGAATTTCCTACCGACAATTGTTTGTCATTATTGCATCACTTTTTCTTGTATTCACGTTATCTTCGGTATGAGTCATTGATATGACGCAATCTAAAAGAAATGCCCCCCCCCCCAAAATATGTTGTATTTTGTTATTTTTAACAATAAGATGAAAGCGAGCATAAAATTACCAATAAAATATAATAAAAACCACAATCGTACGAAGGTATGATTTTCTGCATTCATTTCAAACGTTTGTGAACTCAACTTTTATCTTTGGTCGAAAACATTTTGATTTGATCTCAAACTGTAACTCTGGAAAGTTTTGCGTGCATTGATTTCGCCCATCCTACAGTCAATTGAGGGGTTCCCAATATTGATACCCTAAACAGTTTACTTTCGACTATTTTGCCAACCACCGTATTGTAGAATTAAAATTTTATATAAATATTATTTAACCACTTTCAAAATTAGCTGAAATTGTGAGCAATTTTAAATTAAACGAAATTTTAGATGGCGAAAAATATTAATAATAACATTACATCACATTACATTACCCATCTAACATGATGTAAATAAGTTTGTTTCTGGCATTTGGCTTGGAAACCCCAACGAAAATTGTAGAAAGGAATCACAATTTTCCACACGTAAGAAATTCTACCCATATTCACTGCAAATCTGAAATACAAAAATGAAGATGGAATTGTACAGTACTGTACCATAAATGCCCAATATATAAGTTATTACAGTTAATGTTATTAATGATATTATTGGCTTTATCATTACTCTCTCTACTCTCTTTTGTATATATAATATATATATATATATATGTGTGTGTGTTACACACAAACCGTGCATGGAACAAGGAACTCTTCTGGGAAAATTAAATCCACTATAGTCCGAATAAATAATGGTAAATGACAAATACGAAAGGCTTTTCTTTTTATGATGGAAGCTCAACGTAGTCAATATATATATATATATATTATATTAACCTTGGTTTTGCAACCGCCCGAATTGTTTATTCTGACGAAGGTCAAGCTCGTTGTTACACCTTAATACAGTTTAACGTGGAATCCGAACCACGACCCACCACGGGCGTCAGAAATTACAAAAGTCCTTGCCCGGACTCGATCTCACGACCTTCCGATCAGCAGCCCAGCGTCATACTCATTAGGCTATCCAGGGTACCCATTTATCTACCAACCAGAGGCCAATGGCTTCGTAGTGAACAATGCTAACCACTACACCACCGTGGCACGTTTTATATATATATTAGTGATGTATGGTCACATCCGCATCCCATCCGCATCCGCGGAACATCCGCACATTTTTCTCGCATCCGCATCCGCATCGCACTTTGGACTGCGGATGTGACGTACGCGCCAATCCGTATATTTATTTATGGTATTGAACGCCCGTTCTCTGACTTTTAATTTACTTCACGGGCACCCTTTAAGTTGGGCGTACCCGGTGAGTTTATCTCTTATTTACGTTCAGGATTATTCGGCCTACCCAAGACGGATGGCCCTTTAAATTGATAGGTAGGTTCCTTCGGCTTTCCACAAGCCTACTTGAACGTTAATTTTCCCCAGCTAACAAGAGGGGTCTATCACAAGGTATTTAAAACAACACACGCCCTCTTATAAATTTTATTAAATGTTACTTGACACAGTACATGCATTTAATATTTTATTCTGTATTACATCTATAAAATTTCAGACAATACAATAATCTTAACGTCAAAGACAAAGTTCACAGTGATTGAATTTAAATCGTTAAATTGATCAACAATGATAAATCTAAAGAAAAGATTAACAGTTATCGGAATTTCAATAATTTATAGATAGGGGTTTTATGTTTTAGTGCAACAAAAAAATACATAACAATAAATGAAGTGGTCGGAATTCGACCCAGATATTCAAAGACTAAAGTTTACTTACTCTGCAGGAGACAAACTTACTCCCACTTGTGCTGCGTACGGACCGTAGATTTACGGCCGCTACAAAGCTTGCAAACTCTACAATGTTAACTACCGGGACTTCTTTCTGAACCCAAATGGACGGATTCAGGAAATTAGGGCCCAGACGTACCCTATTTCTTATTTAAGTGGAGCTAAATTTACTTAAGAGACCGTTCACAAAACTCTTGGTCCGTTGGTTAACATTAATTAAGTTACAATCAAATTCTCGGTTAAGGTCGCTAACCTTCAAGTGAATATTCTCAAATTTCCGCGTAAACGAATTTCATGAACTATAAGTTCTTAATTTTTTTACTTAGTGACAATTGATTCTTTCAGTTTTAAGTTTTCTTACTTTTACGCGCCGATTTCCGCGTAAGCTAATGACATGGTATACTTTCCGTTTTAAAGTTTATTACGCCACAAGTCTACAGGGTGTTTGTTTAACCACAGTTAACTTCAAGGAGGAACGACTACAACTGACTTAACAATTTTGGAATTTACTTTTCAAATTTGAAGGACCCCGCCTTCCAATATTCTGCAAACCTATCAAATCATTTATTTTCCTAAGATCGTCCCTCCAGAAGGCTATTACCCATACAAGAGGGAAAGAAGGCGTCTTTACTACGTTTCCCAGGATCCTGGGCCCCCTGATTGGAGCTGGACCTGATTTCCGAGTATAGACCCCTCCTTCTTCCCACGAAATACATTTAAATACCGTTAACAGATTCGAAGCCCTAAGTTTATGACCCCCTCGTGGTTCAACTTTAGCAGCGTCTTCGAATCTGTCTTACAAAAGTCACACCATCATGCAAAAGGAGATATTAAAATCTTCGACCTCGCGAAAGGGGAAACCACGCATTTGAACGCACGTCCAAATCCGTTGGATTACCCTTCTCGCTGGGGTCGGGTCTCGGTGATAAACCTCTGTCCCCACGTGGCTTGGCTTTATTACTTCTCTGATAATCCGAACTAAGATAGAACAACTTTAAACAATCTGAAACACTTCGGATTTATTCGTTCATGAACGTTTAAAAACCAAACCACACTGCGTTCAGAGATGTACACCTCGAAATCTTAAGATTAACAATCCTTCACTTATTTTATAAAAGATCTCTGCCTGCAACTTCATGGTTACGACATCCCTCCCCTCCTTTCATTTTGCACTCCGATGCAAACTTTCTTAACTAGGGTCGGGTATTATCACTTTTATTCACAAAAACTTTCCATTTACTTGTCCCCTTGATTGGGACACTATCACTGATAGATTTTATTTGTCCCCTTTATTGGGACACCAACACTGACACACTTAATTTTAGTTAACCTCGGGTTCCTCGTAGTGTACTCGAGGTCGGGGCCTAAGAGCATACTGACGCTCAAACGGTGGCCCTGGGAAAGCAGCCTGTCTGCTTTCTCCGGGGGACCCTATTCCCATAAGGTCCCCGCGAGGAGGTAGTTCGGAAGCACCTGGCGGCTCCTGCTCGCCACTCGGTCCTGCCTGGGGCAGGAGGTGCACTCCGGTTCACCTCCACGGGTCGATGTTCCTCCGTTCCCGGGCGAAGCTCTCGGGGAGGAAGTAGCTCGGAGGCGCCCGGCGGATCCCATTCCGCCACTCGGTCCTGCCAGTGGGCAAGAAGCGCCCTCCGGTTCACCTCCCCTAGTCGATGTTTCTCCCTGTCCTGGGCGAAGCTCTCCGTGAGGAAGTAGTTCGGAAGCGCCCGGCGGTCCTCGTTCCGCCGCTCGGTCCTGCCAGGGGGCGGGAGGCGCCTTCCGGTTCACTTCCCCGTGTTGATGTTTCTCCGGTCCTGGGCGAAGCTCTCCGTGAGGAAGTAGTTCGGAAGCGCCCGGCGGTCCTCGTTCCGCCGCTCGGCCTGCCAGGGGGCGGGAGGCGCCTTCCGGTTCACTTCCCCGTGTTGATGTTTCTCCGGTGTCGAGGGCGAAGCTCCTGAGAGGAGGGGCGTTGGCCCTTCCCCCACTCATCCCCTGCGTCGTCCGCCCCGCCTTGTCGCTCAACGTCCCATGGGGCATCGATGCTGCGGCGGATGCGGTCTCGATGGATCACTATCTGATGTCCAGTGATCATGTGACGCAGGAGATAAGTGACTGGAGTCTTCTGTTCCTGATGATGATGTAGGGACCCTCGTACCGGGGCTCCAACTTGCCTCTGCCCGGTCGCGGGTAATCAATGTACACCAAGCCATGGGGCGCCTTCTCTTCGAACGGCTTCAATTCCTTGATTCCGTTAGCCTTCTTATATTCCGCTCAGACTCCTCTTTCGGTCTTCGGCGTATTCCTCTGGGTTGTACGGGCTCCCGCACGCCTCCTGTGGCATGCGAAATAGCTTTGAAGGTACGTTGGGGCTCGCCCGTACATCAAGAAGAATGGAGAATACCCCGTGGCTCGATGCACTCTGATGTTCAAGGACAATTCCACGGTGTCGAGGATTTTATCCCAGTCTCGTCCCGTTTCTTTACAAAGTATGCAGAGTTTGATGCATAACTCTTTATTCCGACGTTCGACCTCCCCGTTGCTTTGGGGCTGGTATGCGGCGGTCCTGGTGTCGTACCTCCCAAACCCTGAAGAGCTCCTGCAAGGTAGAGTTCCAGAACTCCTTGCCTTGGTCGGATACTACTGCTGAAGGGGCACCCAGTTTGCACCGTATCAAACGATGGCACTTGTCCGCCACCTCCCGGGCCGTCTTGTCCTTTATTGCTGCCAGTATGGTGAATTTGCTGAAACTATCCACACACGTGAGGATATAATGGCTGCCTTCCACGGTCGGAGGAAGGGGACCAACTAAGTCCACGTGCAGAAGTTCCCAAGGACTGTGGCCTCGCACACAAGGCATTGTTTCCACAGTCCTTTCCGCGTCCATTTGTTCCGCGCGCACGTGTCGCACGCTTGGACTACCTGCTGTACCTGTTGAACCATACCTGGCCAAAATAAAGGTCCCGTAGGATTTCTGTAGTTCCGGCAGCTCCCGGATGCATGCTCCCGACGTCAGTGTGGGCTTTCCAAATGAGCTGCTCTCTCAACTTTTTAGGAACTACGATGACCTCTCTTCCGTTCGCATCGATGTAAACCAGCAGGTTCCTCACTAGTTTGACTCTCGACGGCTGGATGGGCTTGGTTACGGACCAGCTGAAAGCCTTTCCTTCTTCGATGGCTGCTCGAATTGCCGCTTTTCAACGTCCTTCTACTGTTGTTTGCCGATTACCTTGCGATCAATGATCGCTTTGTTCGGATATTGCGTTCACAAACTCCTTCGTCACTCCAGGCGGGCGGGACAACCAATCGGCCACTCTGTTGAGTTTGCCTTTCACGTACTCGATGAGAACGTCGCAGTCTTGCAATGTCATAACCGAACGCTCTAGTCTTCCATTTGGGCTCTCGGTGTCCTTCCCTCAGAAGCCACTTCAACGGCTTATGGTCAACGGACGATGACTCTCTGCCCAAATATAACATTGCTTCAATTCCTTTCTGTTGGTTGGCCTCTTCTTTGGATTGTTGGGGCTTCACCCCGTTCCTGGTGACCACATGGCCTAATTACCCCACCTGGGACTGTAATAACTGTCATTTTTCCAACTTTACCTTTAAGTGGTGGTGCGTAGGCTATCCAAGGCTCGTTGTACCCTCTCGTCATGTCCTTCTAAAACCTTCCAAGGACAATGAGGTCATCTAAGTAATCTGTACTTCCTTGTCCAGTTGCTTCGGCAAAATAAATTCATTACTCTTTGGAACACTGGTGGACTATTGGACAATCCAAACGGGACCACCCTGAACTCGAAATGACCGCTTCCCGTGGGGAAGGCAGTTTTCGAGATGCTATCGTCGTGAATGGCCAACTGCCAATCTCCCGAGCGTAAATCCCTGCTCGAGAAGTAATGAGTCCCGTGCAACTTGGCCAAGGTTTCCTCAATGATGGGTACTTAATATTCGTCCTTGCTGCCATTGACGTCCCAAGGTCTATAGTCTACACAAAGCCTCAGGGCCCTACGCTTCTTTTCTTCAATCGCTTCCCCTTTGGATCCTGTGGTCACTCTTCGTTCCTAGTGATCACGTGGTCCTGGTACTCTACCGGTGACGGTAGTAGTTAATCTTTCTTTCCCTCGTCGGTCTTCTTCCCTTTGAGAGCGACGGACATCGGTGAACATGCGTCTTGAGGTGTTTTCAATCTCTTCTTAGTCACTTGTGGAAATTTGACTCTTTCTCACCGTGACACTTGTTCCATTTTTTCGTTTCGGGCGAGGAATCACACGGCTGTTCCGACGAACCTCCCCGTTCTCGTTGCCTCAACCACCATGCCGATGTCATCTTATCTTCAAGGTATACTCTTTAGTCGTCACTTTATTTCTCAAGATACTTTACCGCCTCCTTGGAAAGGTTAACTTCCCGTTGAGATTTCCCGCTCTGTGATACTTGCAAACCACGCTGAGCCTCACTGCACATTCATTGCAGCGTAGAGTAAACGTCCAGGGGAAACCATACCCCAAATTTTCTTCTTCGTCTATTCCCTTTTCCTTTAACTTTTCTTTGGGGATTCTGCTCGACAACTTTTCCAAGTATCCTCGAGCCTCACCGCATATCCCATGCAGTGGAGAATAGACGTCCAGGGGAACTCATATCCCCAATTTTCCACTGTCTATTCCCATATCATTTAACTTCCCTTTGGAATTCTGCTCGACAACCTTCTCCAAGTATCCTCGAGCCTCACTGCATATCCTATGCAGCGGAGAATAGACGTCCAGGGGAACCCATATTCCCCATTTTTCACGATTACCAATGGAAACGACCAGGTGGAACGGCTATGCTGTATCACTCCTTGATCCAGCATTTCTGCTATTTGTCGCTTTACCTCCTCCTCGTGTGTAATAGGTACCCTGTAGGGTCGCCTAAAGATGGGAGGATGGTCCTGGGTTTCCAACTTCATTGGCATCAGGTTATTATAACCCAAGGCTCGCCACCCAGTAAGAAGACATCTGAATAATCCCTTAGCCACTCTTCGACGATTTTCCTTTCTTTGTCGGAAAAGGATTTCCAACCAAGGACATGGGACTTGAGGCTTGTCACTCGTTCTTCGAAGTCCTTCTTCAATGCTTGACTTCCTTTCACCGTGACATTCGTTCCAATTTGGGGTGAGCGTCGACTACCCTCCCAATTAGCTCTGCCTCCGTCACTATGCCCACGACGTCTCTTTTTTGCCAAGGTATTCTTCGTCATCCTGATTGATCATCAGTAACCTCATCTTCCTCTGTGGGATCCTGCTCGGTAACATTTTTTAAGTTTCCCCGAGCTTCACTGCACATTCATTGCAGCGGAGTAGACGTCCCAGGGGAACTACGTCCCCGGGTCTCTGACTTCCTCGTCAGAATCACGGCGGCCACCTTTAGTGTTTCGTGCGGGATTGCCTCTACCAGAGTCACCCTCGCACTTTACTGTCTACTCCCTTTACTTGGATGGTTACTGTTTCATTCAGTGACTGTCCTCTTCCGGTGGTCTACCTGGGCTTCGTACCTTTGTTTCGTCTTCATGTCCTCCGAAACAATACGCCTATAGTCAAGTCTTGCTGAGCCTCTGGAATTATACAAACACAAAAGAATTCTTCAACCCCCCTTCCCATAGTCAAACTTACTTCTACTCCCTTACATGAATGGGCGGGGCAGGTGCAACTGAGAAGTTGGCCACTGTCCAAAGAAGGCTCCCGATGTTCTTGTGCATAGCTTATGTCAATGTGACGGAAGCTCCACCATCGCTCAGCGCGGTGGAAGCTTGTTGAGCGACGAGTACTGGTAGGGTGATCAGTCCTAGCCGACGGACTCGCCGCTACTTCCTCTGAAGCTATTCGGGAGGCTTCTCCTTCCAATCCTGTCGAAGGTTTGCTCGAGGCACGCCTCTTCCCAATTTCGCATTTGCTGACAAATCTTGCACTGGCTCCGGCCACTTTCTTCCATTGTTTCCTCTTTGGAGTCTCTGTCTTCATTTGACTTGGTTTGTTTTCTCTTCTGGTTTCTCATGGGGTTGTAGTCACATTCTTGAGTTGTGTTATTCCTCCTGTGACCAGTGTCACAGTTCTTCCTTCTGGGCTCTCCTCTCTTGCTGGACTTGTCTCCGTCGTTCACCTCCACATCCTTGCTGTTGTCCTCCTTTGTGGCTGTTCTTTCTTCTGAATCTTGTGAGTTGTAGTCCCAGGATGTGGGAGGATTTTGCAGTTTCGCAGTCTTCGGCTTCTGTCATGTGGCGTTTCTTCTCTTAGGACCTCTTCATCTCTTAGTCCTAAGCTTGGGTTGTTTACCGAAAACTGGGTTGATTCCATCCAATAGTCCCGAAAGGATGTTCCTTTGATGCAATTACAAGCATACTCCGGCATAACGGTCTTCAACGCGTCCTTAGGTATGCCCACTTTAATATGTCTCCTTGTGGGATTAGCCTGAACCAAGGCATTACCTGCACTTAATATTCTTGTGGCAATTGGGTTGACTGTCTCACCTTGTTCCTTCCTGACGGCGTTTGGGCTGGTTCCTGGGTTCTCTTGTGCCCGTTCGCCCATAAACTTCGGCGAACTTCCTTCCAATGTGTCCAAAAGTCGTTTGCTCAGGACCCCTTACTGCCTGTTCACGTTGCAAAGGTAAGCTAGTACTCTTTAATACCTGTACGACGGTTTTTATATTCTGCTGCCGGTCTTCGTCGGTGCGGTGTTTCTCGTCTCTTGTGGTGTGTGCACTTCTGCAAGGATTCTTTGGGATGTCTTCTGGGTTCTCTGGTCTCCACCCAATCCTTTCTTGCCTCGCAAGTTCTTCTGTAACGGGAGGAACTAGAGAGATTCTTCGGGGACGAACCCCCGACCTTCGGTTGTCCAAATACTCCCATCGCGGAATAATCATTACAAGGTCTTCCAGTTTCGACCTTCTTCGATTTATTTCTTTCTAATTCCTGCATTCATTTATTAACCGAATAATTTTGGCCAAATTTATGCTTTTAAATTTTCCAAACTTTCTGTACTTATTTCGTTTAAGTTCGTTGTTTCGGAATCACTCATGTCACTTACGCTTTCCTCATTCGTTATTTCTACGCTCTTTACCGACATTGCGAAAGTTATTTGTTTGTTAAAAAAACCTTTAAAACTTTAATCACTGTTAACGACCCTTCTTACTGTTCTCAATTATTGTACCGATTTATTGTTGCAAATTTATTTAACAAAAGTTACACTTGCGATAAATACCTTGCAATAGATAATCCCACTTCTGACACCAAATGACGTACGCGCCCAATCCGTATATTTATTTATGGTATTGAACGCCCGTTCTCTGACTTTTAATTTACTTCACGGGCACCCTTTAAGTTGGGCGTACCCGGTGAGTTTATCTCTTATTTACGTTCAGGATTATTCGGCCTACCCAAGACGGATGGTCCTTTAAATTGATAGGCTAGGTTCCTTCGGCTTTCCACAAGCCTACTTGGAACGTTAATTTTCCCCAGCTAACAAGAGGGGTCTATCACAAGGTATTTAAAACAACACACGCCCTCTTATAAATTTTATTAAATGTTACTTGACACCGTACATGCATTTAATATTTTATTCTGTGTTACATCTATAAAATTTCAGACAATACAATAATCTTAACGTCAAAGACAAAGTTCACAGTGATTGACTTCAAATCGTTAAATTGATCAACAATGATAAATCTAAAGAAAAGATTAACAGTTATCGGAATTTCAATAATTTATAGATAGAGGGGTTTTATGTTTTTAGGGCAACAAAAAAAAATACATAACAATAAATGAAGTGGTCGGAATTCGACCCAGATATTCAAAGACTAAAGTTACTTACTCTGCAGGAGACAAACTTACTCCCACTTGTGCTGCGTACGGCCGTAGATTTACGGCCGCTACAAAACTTGCAAACTCTACAATGTTAACTACCGGGACTTCTTTCTGAACCCAAATGGACGGATTCAGGAAATTAGGGCCCAGACGTACCCTATTTCTTATTTAAGTGGAGCTAAATTTACTTAAGAGACCGTTCACAAAACTCTTGGTCCGTTGGTTAACATTAATTAAGTTACAATCAAATTCTCGGTTAAGGTCGCTAACCTTCAAGTGAATATTCTCAAATTTCCGCGTAAACGAATTTCATGAACTATAAGTTCTTAATTCTTTTTACTTTAGTGACAATTGATTCTTTCAGTTTTAAGTTTTCTTACTTTTACGCGCCGATTTCCGCGTAAGCTAATGACATGGTACACTTTCCGTTTTAAAGTTTATTACGCCACAAGTCTACAGGGTGTTTGTTTAACCACAGTTAACTTCAAGGAGGAACGACTACAACTGACTTAACAATTTTGGAATTTACTTTTCAAATTTGAAGGACCCCGCCTTCCAATATTCTGCAAACCTATCAAATCATTTATTTTCCTAAGATCGTCCCTCCAGAAGGCTATTACCCATACAAGAGGGAAAGAAGGCGTCTTTACTACGTTTCCCAGGATCCTGGGCCCCCTGATTGGAGCTGGACCTGATTTCCGAGTATAGACCCCTCCTTCTTCCCACGAAATACATTTAAATACCGTTAACAGATTCGAAGCCCTAAGTTTATGACCCCCTCGTGGTTCAACTTTAGCAGCGTCTTCGAATCTGTCTTACAAAAGTCACACCATCATGCAAAAGGAGATATTAAAATCTTCGACCTCGCGAAAGGGGAAACCACGCATTTGAACGCACGTCCAAATCCGTTGGATTACCCTTCTCGCTGGGGTCGGGTCTCGGTGATAAACCTCTGTCCCCACGTGGCTTGGCTTTATTACTTCTCTGATAATCCGAACTAAGATAGAACAACTTTAAACAATCTGAAACACTTCAGATTTATTCGTTCATGAACGTTTAAAAACCAAACCACACTGCGTTCAGAGATGTACACCTCAAAATCTTAAGATTAACAATCCTTCACTTATTTTATAAAAGATCTCTGCCTGCAACTTCATGGTTACGACAAGCCTTATAAAGCTAACTAAAGAAGGCTGGGGGCCCTGATCTTCAGGTGATTCGAATCATTTGTAAAAGTCCAATTTAAGATAACAGATCGCGGGAATATTCAACCGAAATGTTTCAGTACGCTCACTCAGACAGTTAAACGTCTCGTGGCCTTGTGGTTAGAGCGCTTGGTCGGGTTGGCTTGTTACTCTCGAATTGCTGGTTCAAATCCCAGAGCTGGCAAGTTGTTTGTATAATTTAATTCTCCGAGGTTGCGGGAGCCCGGCCAAGCCCCCATAATGACTGGGGCTAAGGTATCCGAGGCTCGGCGCCCCTATCCCCACCACACTTGGCTAAACTCACCGCAGTGGGCAGAGTAAACGTGTTAATATACACATACTAAAATGAGTGCGAAAGAGTAAATATACAAAACTCTCTCATCATCCACTAATGTCTCGTGGCCGAGTGAGGAACGTGGCGGCTCACAAAATTCTAATCTTCAGTGACATCGGTTCTAATCCCACCGAGGTAAGTCAAATTTACTTCTCATGTATTGAATCTTAAACTGAGGATGCTGTTACTATACTGTTTTTGATTAACATGAAAGTAATAGGCATGTAATTACTGTACACTAGGTTTATGAAAATAAACTGAAATAGAACGTAATTGGTATTTCCTATAATATTTGGTACTCCCACTTCGATTAAATTAACTCCGTTTTTATGTAGGAAGCAGTGTCCGTAGGCGAACGCCAACAAAAATTTCCCAATATATGAAAGAGAGAGCCGAAATCAATGTCTCCAAAATTCACGATGCTATTTTCTTTTTCAATTTTGAAAAGATTGTGTAATATGTAAAATGCATGTATGTGCAATGGAGAATAGAGGAAGAAGTGTGTTTCAGAGCATTCTGGGCTGCTTACAGGGTAGATGAGACACGAAAAAAAGATTGTCTAAAGAGGACAGAGACAGGAGAAACGAGAGTTCCAGCACTCCTTGTCTCCTGCCTAACGTCACCCCTCCCGGAGTATACTTTCCTGGTCGATTGGTGTCTACAATTTCCTCCTTTAATTACACACAAGCACGAGTGGTTTTTGTTGAATTAGTAGTGGACTGTCCTACTTTCATGAATTGCTTAAATTCGGAAAGAGAGTTCATTACACACTTTCAGGAAGCTTTATTTACTATTAATGAGGAGTGAAATTATGATAGCTCTCTCAATTTAGTTGTTTATATATACACATTCTTTGAGAGCTGTAATTCCACTCGAGTTCATGGAACTTCCCAAAACTTATAGTGTACGAAGGGTGTCTCAATAGTTTGTGGATAATTTTTTTTAATAAACTACCGGTTGGAATGAAATGCAAAGTGAAGGAAGAGAGCAACAGTACTTCCTTTATCCCTCAAAGTAGTCCTCAGTGGCATCGATGCATTTCTAGTATCTAGCGGATAGCGAACGTATACGGCTGAGGAAGCCATGGTTTTGTGGCATTTTGGAGATCTTCATCTGAGGTGAAGTGCACTCCTCGAGGGTAGTCTTTCAAGGGGCCAAAGCGATGGTAGTCTGAGGGATCAAGGTCCAGGCTATAAGGTCGATAGGTGACAACTGTCAATTGGAAGCTGGTAAAAAAATTGGGATGTGGCGAAGGCCGTATGTAGGCGAAGATTATGGTGACGGACTTTTCGGACGACAAAAGGGACTTTGCACTTGGAGTCACTACAGAAATTTAAAAATGTCATGCAGCGTAAGAAACCACAAATTAGGGAGCAGAACGTTTGTCTTCTTCACGACAACGCTTACTCATATACGGCTTTAGCCACATCTCAACTTTTTGCCAATTTCCAGTGGACAATTATTGTCACCCATCCACTGTACAGACTGGACCTTGCTTCCTCAGACTCTTGTCTCTTCAGCACCCTGAAAGACCATCTTCGAGGAATGCACTTTACTTCAGATGAATGTCTCCAAAATGCCACGAGAACATGGCTTCGTCAGGAGAGCACAGACTTATACTACACGGGAATGCAGTCACTGCCCGCGAGATGACAGAAGTGCGTCGATGCCAATGGAAAATACTTCGAGGAGTAAAAGAGGTACTATTGCTCTCGTCCTTCAAGTCACATTTCATTCCAACTGGTTGTTTATTTGAAAATTAAAAAAAAAAACTCTCTGGACACTGCTGTTATATATATGTATATGGTACAGTATATTACATGAGCCGAGTCTGAATTAAATTGAATTGCATGTTGCCCTTCTTCAATATTCTAGTTCTATTTATTTCTGTTGTGTAAAACTGGAATGGGATAGAATTTTATAATTTATACTTGTTTGTAATTTATACTTTAGTTCTGGTTCGAACATCAGTTTCTCATAACTTTTTACCTAATTAACCTGAGCCAATTTTGTTTAACGTAACCACATCTAATCTAAACTTTCTCCTAACACGTCTAAACCCTACTCATGTTTGGGAACTCAGCATTATTTTTTATTCTATTTCATTCCAGTCAAACTTTTTTCCGGTTTCAAGTTTTTGGAGTTGCATTTTTCCCGTTCGACCTATTCGAAATTAAATAATCAGTGCATTGGAATACGCGGTCTCCGCGTTTTAGGCTTCCGTAAAATAGAAACCCCAGTAGTAATATATCCCCGTCTCATTTTAATAAAATCGAAAGTCACGCATCCAACAACCAAAATAATGAATTTTAAATAAGAGAGAGAGAGAGAGAGAGAGAGAGAGAGAGAGAGAGAGGAACATCGGAAAAATTGCAGAAAACAACCTTTAAAAAGGTGGACGTCTAGAGTATCAGTAAGTAGTTTTATTTCTGGAAGGTCAGTAATAAATATTTTAGTGGAAAAGAGAGAGGAAGAGAGAGAGACAAAGGTTGACTTTTTTAAATTATTATTAATATAGTAATTAAAATTTTTTTTTTAATAGGATAGGATAATACTATAATAATACAGAAAACAACGTGCTGGTATTTTACTAATAATTAAGGAATATATACAAGACTTCATTATATTCAAAGAAAAGTTTATTAATACTGTATCTATTGCACATTCGTCATTACAATACTCCAAACCACAAAAGTAAACACAATAAATCAAAGTTTAGGTATACCATATGAACACCTGATGGTCCAGCTGTGCCCCCTCTAGACTACCCTCTCTGGGTCCGGTCCTGAAGCGTAACCTTGTTCTAAAAATAAACACCCTGTCCGGATAAACTAAACAAAATATTATTGAAACATCAAATCTTACGCGCAAAGCTCTGTTTAAATTTTCATGTATCGAAAAAACGTAGATCGTGGAAGATGCTTCGTACGATATGTGTTCCTGATATATGACTGCAGGATCGCGTTTTTGAACAATGAGACTGTTCACTCTTGGATTAAATTAATAAGTCTTAGATTTCCAAATGCCAAACTTCATAACATCATCCCAAATTTTTGCAAAGTAAATAAGCAAGTAATCAACCACCGGCCGGGACAGCAGTCAGTGAGTGTAGAATAAACACAAGAAACCTCTACTTACTAACTAAAGTCCGGTCGCTCAAGTATTGTAGGTTTTGCAGATAATGTTAATTGTTGCAATTAACAGCTCAACGTTATTTGTATAAGTTGAACTATAATGGACAGGTGACAAACCTTGCTTACTGTGTAAAGAGAAGATTAACATCGATTGACATTATACGAATATATATGGCATTCTGAAGGCGTCTTCTATTCTCGGATGAGTCGTCTATTCCTCTTAGGTATGTGTACACATGGGTAGGTAAAATGTATAAATGAAGCTCTTCAGCAGTCCTGTTTGCAGCCCATACATGAACACACTTATTTGTTGTAATGGTATGGGCATCGATCTGGAATACTAGAAAGATTGACTTGCTAACCACTGAGGGGCTTCTTGATTCTGCTAAATACATATCTATCCTTAAGAATCATCTCCCATTGTTCATACAGGGTGTTTTACTGCTATTGTGAATGCGCATATGCTGCAAGGGGATTGTACATGCTATACCTTCGACATTACCACTCTGTAAATGAGACGAAAGGGGCTACAGATTTTCTCTAGCACCTTCAAACCCTGACATGAATCCTAACAAACATTTTTAGGCGTACCTTAATCGCCATTTTCAAAGACAAAGACTCCTTCCATACCTATGGAAACTCTTATTTAACTTTAACTGAACTTACCAAATCTTGTGACCATGCCGTTTCACCAAGTTCATTTCTATATATCAACTCAATCCCTAATCCTTGATGAGGACCGTGATGAAGCCAATAGAAATTAACTTTATTAACCAACAATTTTTCTTATTTATGTACATTTAAAATGTTTGTTGTTACATAAATCTACTTCTGTTACGAAAGAGCTCGTTTTATTTGACACATTTAAACTAGAATTTGGGTCATATACATCAGCTTATTAATATGTAGAGACGATGTCATAAACGTGTCACCGTAGGCCTACAAGATTTATGACAAGATCTTCGTAAAAATTGTGACTGACCACGGTAACCCACTATGCAAACAGATACAAACGTTGGATTTGTCACGTCTCTCTGGAGACACCAGCATAATCTTGTTTCAATGGGCTACGTTGTGGCCTCGTGACACTGCTTCCCGTAGATCAGCGAAGTTAAACGACATTGGGTCTGCGAAGTAGTTGGATGGGGAACCTCCCTCTTTGTCCAGATTGTGTCAACCCGTGGTTCGGATTCCACGTAAAGCTGTAAGTCACCCTCCGTTATACCACCTGCAAGCGATGTTTTCTGGATATTAAAACAATAAATAAGTCGGCTCGATTTATGACGCTTTGAAGCAGATGCTCAGTCCCATAAAACACCAAAAAAATTGTGGAATTAAGGTTCAAAAACCCACGAGGAAAACCTAAGAAAAGCTATGGAGAAAATCATGAGAAAACTGACCCCCCCCCCCCCCCCTAAAAAAAAAGAGACAGCGAGGACTAGGTTACAAATTTATCTGCATAATACCTGTATGACCACTGCAAAATGATACTACATATGTCTATGAAATTTTAAAGAATAGCAAGAAAATGTATGAATGAAGTGATGGCGGAAAGATGAACTTAAGGCTTTGCATGAAATAATCGCAAGTAAATTCGATGCAAACTGAAATATATATAGAGGAGCTTTTCGTGCTGTCAAAACGTGTTCATGTTGTGGAACTTTATGGTATATACTTAATTCAGGGAATTAATGAATATGAGAAGACGAGACAGACAAGAGTGGATAGATGTTGGTCATTAGAGACCCCGACGGAGGAAGTGAAAGTATAAAAAATCTTTTAAATTAAATTGAATAGGAAATCGTAGTAGCTTGGAATGGAATTTGATCAGAGTGCTAATTTTTGTTGGATTTTATTTAAAATAATTTCTTTGTTGTGTTATGATTTTTAACATGAATCATTACCTTGTTCCAGATTTATTTTGCATTCTTCGAAAAAATTTTAAAGAGAAAACATTTTGTATGAAATTATTCTTGTTCAGTGTTACTGAAGTTTTGTAGCTTAGTTTTGAAAGAATTTGGTAAAAATTAAATTTTTTATGTTCCTCAGTTATATGAGGGTCATTCAAACATATATTTAATAAAATAAATTATTCAACATTTGGAGTTACCGCCAGGTTCATTTAGAGTTCAGTTTGTCTCACATTTGAATTTCATGATAATATAAAATTAAACATGTAGAGTTTAATATTAGGCATGCATAATATAAAATTATGTAAGATAAAGAATTAAGAGCGGAATCGATTTAATATAGAAAATCATCAGAATATATCAGGTGATTTTTTTTAAAAATCTGACACTTTAAAAGGTTTGTCATTTTTTTTATTAACTGAAATAAAAGCATGAAATTTTTACTCACCTTCTCTACACATGGGTAATTAGTCCCCTCGTGCAAAATATACTCAATGTGATGTCCTCTCAGCTCACAATACTTTCGAAGGAAGAATCCTGTTCAACAGATTTTCTGCGATTTAAGACAAAGGCATATCATGACCACCAACATCACCAGATCTAAACCCCTGACATTTATCTGTAGGGTTGCTTAAAAGATAGTGTTTAAACAGAATCCACACACAAGAGAAGAACTGAAAGCATCACTCCTTCTATTTGTGCTTTTCTCTCTAATTTCCTTTCTGACCAATCTATGGCTGCGGTTGAAGATGGCCACTGTTCTTCTCTTAAAACTATTAATGGTAGTGTTCTAGGGGCTCTGAGCTGTCACCCACACTTTTTCTTTTATTAATCAAAGATCTTTAAGTGGCACTTCGTCTCTTATCCATTCCTATACCGATGATTCCACTCTTCACTTCTCTACCCGCTTCACAAAGCGTCCCTCTCTACAGTCACGCCATGATTCGCGTGGGACGGCTATGATGCACGTGACCTCTGATCTTTCTGCTATCTCTGATTGGGACAGAGAAAACCTTTTGCTTTCACTGCCTCAAAAACTCGGTTCCTTCATCTGTCTACTCGTCACAATCTTCCACACGACTATCCCCTTGCCTTCACCAATAGACACAACAATTCTTCCACTTCCCTTACCATTCTTGGCGTTTCATTTTCTCATAGTCTTTCCTAGAAAGATCACATACACTCTCTTTCTAAAACAGCTTCTAAGAGGTTAGGTGTGCTGTTCCAGCTCCGCATTTTCTTTACCCCCACTCAGTTGCTGTCTCTGTACAGGGGTTTTGTCCTTCCGTGTATGGAGTACGCTTCTCACGTGTGGGGTGGCTCAACCCACACAGCCCTACTTGACTGGATGGAATCAAAGGCTTTTCGTTCGTCCTATCCATTTCCCGCTTCTTACTGTCTGTCTTCAATCCCTCTCTCTTCGCCCCACTGTTGCCTCATTTTCTTTTTACTGTCACTATTATAACAAACACTGCTCTTCTGAACGCTCTAACGGCATGCCTCCTACTTTAAGGAGAACGCACAGTACCAGACTTTCTACACATTCTCATTCCTTTTCTGTGAAACTCTCTAACGCAAGGGTTAATCGGTATTCTCAATCTTTCATCTACTTAACTGGTGAACTCTGGAACATTTTTCCTCATTCATCTTTTCACTGTCTATGACCTCCAATCTTTAGATGCTGGAACTTTATATTCCTGGTACATGAGCAGAGAACAAGAATTTCTTCAATTCTTCTCTATGGATGGTTCTCTAGTATTCTATACTTTCATACCTGGTCTTATGGATACTATGGGCACAGACTATGATCCAAAAGAGTGGAGATTGTTCACTGATAGTTCATTGTCAAGTCTAAACGCTGTTTTGCTACATAATGGCAATCAACTGGCATCCATCCCCATTGGCCACTCTGTCCACACGAATGAAATTATAACATGAAGTTCCTTCTAGATAACTAAAATATAGTGATCATAACTGGATGATTTGTGGAGATTTGAAGGTGATATCCATGTTTCTTGGCCAACAATCTGGATATACAAAGATGCCTTACTTCATATGTGAGTGGGACTGTGGGACAGCAGAGCAAAGGCTGATCATTGGAAAAAGAAGGATTGGCCTCAAAGAACTAACTTAATACCAGGCCGCGAAAATGTTATCAACGAACCTCTTGAGACACCTGCAAAAGTGTTGCTACCACCATTACACATTAAACTGGAGCTAATGAAACAATTTGTAAAGGCTTTGGATAGAGATGACAACTGTTTCAATTACATTTCTGACTAATTCTTTCCTCTAAGTGAAGAAAAAATAAAAGCTGTGGTGTTCGATGGCCCCCAAATACAGAAACAAATGAAAGATGATAACTTTCTTGATTCATTGTCAAAGGTGGAGAAAGCGGCTTGGGTATCATTCAAAAATGTTGTTGAAAATTTTTTAGAAAATCATAAAGCCAAAGATTATAGAACGATTGCTATCCACATGTTGAAATGCTATGAAAATTTTGGTTGCAACATGAGTGTAAAAGTGCATTTCATTCGCAGCCACTTGGAGTATTTTCCTGAGAACCTTGGAGCGGGTAGTGAAGAGGAAGGTGAAAGGTTCCATCAAGACAAAAAACATGACAAAATGATATCAAGGAAGATGGAATGTTAATATGATGGCTGATTAATGTTGGTGTTTGAAGAGCGATGTTTCCTAATCAAATTTCAAAAAGTCGTCTAAAAAGAGAAAATTCATTCAAATTTGATGATGTATATAGCCAGAGAAAAGTAATCTAAAATGATTCTTTCTGTGAATTTTATTATATTACTGTTCTTTTACTCAGATTTAAATGGTTAAAGTGCTTTTGGTTTGAAGTTGAAAGTTTTTAATTTGTTTCTAAATGTTTCATCTAATATTATATTTATATCATGCGCATAAAATCAGGAAGTTTTAGTATTGATTTTGTGAGAAAATCTGATGTGAGAGCAAAAAACTGATACCAGATTTGGAATCAGCACCCCTAAATTTTATTATTCCTCCTATTTTCAAAGAAACAACATAATTTTTTTTCATTTGTATACTGGTGTTATACAAGATTGGTGTTTATGTTAACTTAAGAAATCAACCACAGGCCCTATGCATTTAGAGCATCCCTTTGATTTTTTAGAATTTTTTCCTTTCCGTTGTACACCCTGTGATGACGACTGCTTCTTCTTTATTTGACACGACTAAAGGCTTTTGTATCACGACAAAAAAGTGAAGTATCACGTCAAAAATGTTAAGTTTTACCGTAAAGCTCCGGTAATCAAATGGAAAGTTTTGGCCTACAAGCTTTCTTATATGTATTACAACATTGCTTAGTAGGCTAGAAGGAACTTTAACATAATGGAGATTATCAAATGTTATGCTCAAACTTTTTCCTCCATGTTCAGGTATGTCCCTGACTGTCAGTCCCGTGACTGTCTCTGACAAACTGATGTTCCACGACATTACTGTAAATATAACACATAGGAGATCTGTCTAGCAGACTACTCAATTTTAGGTGGTATAATAAGCTAACCTTATAAGCCTGACCTAACCTTATCAGTTCGTGAAAAGTATCTCTTGGAAAAACAAAATTCTATCTTCCATTAGGCACAATCTTGAACACTTCTTTATCCCTAATATTTCTTTTCTGTCTGATCTTAACAACAGAGCATGTTCCGATCCTGCAAGCTATACTAGGGGTAGGATTCCGAAAACTAGATCATCTGTAAGTTTAGAGTTACTCAAACTCTTATTTAGATCTCTTTCAGTATCCTCCGTGGTGTCATAATGGGCAGGGCCTAGTGTTATTTCGGTGCTGTAATCCACCATTCCGTACTGAGCGTATGATTTTATCCTTTAACACACCTGCTTTCTCAGTTTCATCACGTTTTCTAAGAACCATAAAAACAACTTGTTTCTCCTCAAAGGTTAAAAGCTTGGCATTCAGTGAAACTCACACAAACCTACTTCGTAGGACTCGCACTCCAAATCGATAGGTCTATGCAGATCTGTTGTGAGGTTGGCCAGAGTGTTGTCGGGGTACGTTCCCAGCGAGGATGAGGAGGGTAGTGTGAGGTAGAACTGGTCAGAAGGCATGATGTATACCATAAGAGTCTCATTATTGCATTAGCTTTTACATAGGAATTGAATCTCTTTGGGTAACCAAGCCATTTTACCAAATACATTTTTCGTTTCCTCGTACCTTTGGTCCCTAAGATTTTCTCGAGTTTAAACATCATTTTTTCCATAAAGTGGACGTAGCCTTCTGCAGTTCTTCACCATAGAAACCACCCTCAACTTTTTCACAGTTTAGATCTTCAACATAGTACAGAACCACCCCTCCTTTAGTTTTGATGGAACTGAGTCTGTGTCCATCCTTGTTCAAAACCTTTCTTGAATTTTCCCCCTAGTCGTGCAACACATACATAATCATCGATTTTGAAACGTCCTACCAAGGATGACTCTCTGGTCGTATTTTGTGTTTCTGTATACACACCTATTTAAAAACTTCATTAGGAAATATTCCAATCACACGATGAAAAGAGCGATTGTAGGATGATGCTAACTGACTCAGAATGTCTATGTACTATACAGGGTGTTTGAAAACTTTCTGTACAAATTGTAATGGGGGATAGGCAACACCAAGACAAACCCTTTTCGTCTATAAGTGTATGTCCGCTGACGTCACCATTCGGCGCGAGAGGGCGCCGCTGCAATTGGCTAGAAGGTGAAGTGGGCTAGACTCGCGCTTGCCGCAGGCATTCTTAAATCGGACGTAGTACGCGTAACATGGAGCGCTTCACGACTGCTGAGATGGCTGACTTGCATATGGTGTATGGGGCTGCCAATGGAAACGGAAGAGCTGCTGTGAGGTTGTACCGACAGCGCTTCCCAAACAGAGTGCCAAACCATCAAACGTTTGCGCATTTGCATCGGCGACTGCGAGAAACTGGAACATTCCATGCAAACATGCATGACACTGGTCGGGAGAGAAACGTGCGCACTCCTGACATGGAAGAAAAATCCTACGGCGATTTGAGGACAATCCAAGCGCAAGCACGCGAGGTGTTGCACGTATCCTCGGTGTGAACCACGACCTGGTCTGGAGAGTGTTGCACGAGCAGCAGTTACATCCGTTTCATCGTCAGAGAGTCCAGGCATTACAACCTCGGGATTACCCTCTTCGTGTGGAATTCGCACGCTGGTTTCTGCAGCAGACAGCGGTGCAGCCTAATTTTCCGGCTTATGTGCTGTTCTCAGATGAGGCCTGTTTCACACGTGAGGGTGTGTTTAACATGCACAATTCTCACGTGTGGGCGCACGCAAATCCACATGCTACACGGGTGCATGCTCATCAAGAACGGTTCGCCGTCAATGTTTGGGCGGGTATCGTCCATGGCAAGTTGATTGGGCCGTACCTGCTGCCTGCCCGACTCGACGGGCGGGTTTATCGGATATTTCTTGAAGAAACGTTGCCGGAACTGCTGGAAGATGTTCCCGTGGCTATTCGTAGACGAATGTGGCTTCAACACGACGGGGCCCCAGCACACTCCAGCAACGATGTGCGGGATTATCTGAACGCCACTTTTGGGGACCGATGGATAGGCCGGGGTGGGCCCGTAGCCTGGCCACCGAGATCGCCCGATTTAACATGCCTCGATTTCTTCCTGTGGGGACACATGAAGAACCTCGTGTACGAGACTCCCATTTACTCAGAAGAAGACCTCGTAGCAAGAATCGCTGTCGCCGCTGGAACTGTTCCCGAAATGCCGGGAATCTTTCGACGTGTACGTCGGTCAATGCTTCGACGCTGTTGGGCATGCATTGATGCTACCGGTCGCAACTTTCAGCACCTTCTTTAAATAAACATGCCTTCTTTAAATAAACATGTTACGCGTACTACGTCCGATTTAAGAATGCCCGCGGCAAGCGCGAGTCTAGCCCACTTCACCTTTTAGCCAATTGCAGCGGCGCCCTCTCGCGCCGAATGGTGACGTCAGCGGACATACACTTATAGACGAAAAGGGTTTGTCTTGGTGTTGCCTATCCCCCATTACAATTTGTACAGAAAGTTTTCAAACACCCTGTAGATATTTTGTGTGTAAAATAGCGATGCATGCGTTCCTTGATGGTTCGTTGTACCAGTTCGACTAAAGAAGCTTTATGCACGGAGTTGCTGCTATAATAAATAATGTTAAATTCCACCAACATGTTTTGAAAAGAGCGACCTATAAACTCTTTCACTACATTTGCATAGAAATGGGCTGGGATTCTATTATCCTTTAACATCCAAGACTTTGCAGCTTTAGCAACTACGTCTGGAGGTTTATTTTTAAGAAACACAAGCCATAATATCTGGAGAAGACATCAATTATAAATAGAATATACCTGTAACCATCATTATACGTCAAGTACCTTCGCATATAAGTCAAATCTGCCTGCCATACAGTTTTCGGAGCTGGTGATTTTGTTTCAGCAGATTTAAACCTCCTTCACACAGGATTATGAATGTATAAGTATCCTGTTCGCGTAAAAATTCTCAACATCTTTTTTCTTTACCTCTTCAGCATAGTTAGCTCTGTAGAGCCTCTCAACCCTGCGGTAAGACGCGGGACTAGAATTATCGGAATAACGATATGTTGCCTTTATTTTAGAAAGGTGTGGATAGGGTTCAGTGTTGGCGGTTCGCCTCGTTTTCAAAGACCTTAAACCAGGCGTGCTTGTTGGAGTGGTTCTCTGGTGTGTGTCTTGAGTTGTTTGTTCCAGAGCTTTTATTCTGTTTTGGTTGCCACTCAATGTTTTTGGAATGTTCATCTGCTGTAATCTTGTTTTAATATGTTCCCGCCATGGTGGAGGTGGTCTCTCCCATTTTCTTACCAAATCATGGATGATGTCAATAATGTTCGAACCCGACACCGATGAACCTTCAACAAAAATTTCATCTGTGTTAGACCATTATAAAAGGATCACGATTCAATAGACTAAAAAGACTTAAGCCATTATTCCTTGCTGTATTAGGAAGACTAATTTTTATCATTTGTTCGAAGTGGTGGAAGTTCCCACCATTGTCTTCGGACTGTTCACCTTTAGTCTCATCAAAACTGTGTTCGTCACTGCTTGATAACTACGAATAGCTCCATCGGTCTTTTATAGCCTTCATACTCTTGAAGAAATTTCTGAAGGGCTTTTTGATATAAAATTCTTTCCTCATCAGGATGTATTTGTTTATTTAATACTAGTGTACCCGTGCCGTCAAGAATGACGGCAAAATATATATGAACCACGAAAATGGAGACTGCTGCAGAAATAAGAAGACGATTGGCAAGAGAACGACAACGTAGG